>JANHGN010025329.1:12830-23633 GCA_024605025.1 Megaceryle maxima | reverse complement strand
TCCCTGCTTTCAGCAGGGGGGTTGGACTAGATGACCTCTAGAGGTCCCTTCCAACCCAGACATTTCTATGTTTCTATTTAATTTTTATATATACCCCAGAGGACCAAAGATCTGGAAACCTATGAGCATAATCTTGTTTACATTTTGAATAGCCCTAGCTTCTGCTCCTCTTTCTCCTTCACTGCAGCCTCTTCCTTCAATGCTTCTGTTTTTAATCTTACTCTAAATGAGATGCCCAGAGACAAATGTAAATTAGAACTCTGGAAAAGTATGAAAATGAGTTTTGATTTGTTGTTTGGTTTTGGTGTGGTTTGTTTTTTTTGGTTTTTTTTTGTTTTTTTTTTTTTTAATATAGAGACCGTAATTTAAAATATATTATGGGCAACACCATTGCACAACTGGAGATGAAAATGCATTTTTTGTGCTAGATGAGTCCGAATGAGTTTGTGGAGACATTAACCTTTCAGGAGAATGACAGTGATAATGAACCTAGGCAAGGTGTCATTTTGAATATCTTCCTATGTTATCAGGACAAAAAGACAAAGTACTGAATTGGTCAATGGGTAACTTTTGTCTGAGGATGTCAAAGATATTTACAAGAACCTTTTAAACTCACAGGTAGGACAAACAAGAAGCCTGAGCCACACCACATATCTTTATGTAAGGGTAGTGGAATCACTTCCTAGCAAAGAGTGACATGGCTAAACGATACAGATGAGTAAATTTAGTAACTTGCCAACAGCCAACACCAAACACAGAGGTTTTATTCTTCGCAAAGTTTTCCCATGCATATCCTGAATTTCTGCAATATTCTGCCACGTCCTATATGCCAGCTCTGGCACTTCTTACACTGACTGTTGAGGAACTGACCAAAAGGCAAGTAAATTAATCTCAGCAAGCCAGTGGTATCTATGCTGGTTTTGGGTTTGTTTTTGTTTTTGTTTTTTGTTTTTGTTTTCTAATTGTATCATAAAAATATCAGAGGATCAATAGTACAATTGCAAAGGAAGCAACAGAAGGACATGTTTTGCTTCTCTTGGAGGAAATCTTTGGTAGCAGCAAGCTTGTATCTCAGAACAGTCACTAAGATTGCTCAGATGACCACAGGATCTGACCTAATAGTTCAGCATAAGTTGTAATGCAGTGCACAGATATTTAGGAAATGTTTGAGATATGCTTAATAGTCAGAACATGACTGACTTAGTGGAGAAGCTGCTTCTCAAGAAGACTCCTAAAATGTGTCATAAGCTTCATGTATGTTTTTCATCAGTTTGAGTACTTGGTTTTCCCTCTAAATATAGATAGGGCAAGTTTGCAGAAAATGTTTAAGCATAAAGAAATCAGGTGGATTGGAATGACAGCATAGAAGGTGACAGACATGATTAGGATGCTTTGACCTAGCCCAAGAAACAGCTTGATAATCAGTGCACGTTTCACATTAAAAAAACCCCACAACAACAGCAAACAAACAAAACCCAAAGAAAAGCCACTAGTTTTACATTTATAAATGCATCAGTCTCAACAAAAGTAGAATAATTCTTCAAGTTCTTCCACCCTTCCAGAGACATTTGCTTTGTAGTTAATATCATAAATTCTCCTCTCTTCCTGCCTCCATTCTACACTCCTACACCCGCTAGTAGAGAAGTGAGCTCACAGAATTGATTAGTCTGGCACATGTTCATGGGGTAGCTCCAGGTGACATTATACACACTGTAGGAATACAGATATCTCAAGGCAGTTCTGCACCAGTTCTGTCATAAGATAAATGTAACAGTACTGCCCCCAGGCCCTGTACACATTTTATGGTACCTGAATGATTAATATCAGTTGATTAGCTAGCACAAAGCATTCAAGTAAAATGTGAGAGAAAAAGTAGGCTAAGCTTGTACCTTACTTAGGATCATCTCAGCATCTCTTTAAAATTACATTCATTTATCATCTTCTCAGGCACTTTCTCCAACTATCTATTCATAGAGTCCCTGCTATCCCTTGTCTGCCAAAAATATATTTCATATAGTTTGCAAATGTCAGGATATTAGTATATATGTATGGGAAGACTAGAGTTTCTTTAGTATTATTACAAAATTAATATTTTAGAGCAAAAATCAAACATTCACTGCCTCCCCTGGACTACCAGGTAGCTCTCAATTACTTGTAAGCTCTTTTCAATATATCTTGATATTCTGTCAACCTGTAGAAGTATGAAATGTGAAGTCAGGCCAAAATATTACTTATTCTTCTTCTGTGTGGGATATATTTCTCCACTTCTCATCTCTTCTATGTATGTTCCAAAACTTTACATGGAAAAGATTCTTTGAATTGACAGTCCATTTGCAAAATCACCAGGCATTGCCTGTGCATCAAGTCTTGGATGTACCATAGCCACTGAAGTTATGCTAGTTATGTGACATCTGAACAAGTGCCAAAGTCTTCTCAGCAGCCATCTTCTAGAGAAAATGCTTCCCAAGGCCAAAGTTACTGCTTCAAAAGGTTACGTGTTACCTTGGCTTTAGGCTAATCAGCACTGGGTGGCTACCCAAACTGGTAAACTATGACACATTATCTATAAAAATTGCCACCACTTTGGGTTTGTCTAGTTTAGAGAAAAGGAGGCTGTGGGGTGACCTTATTGCTCTCTACAGCTTCCTGAGAAGGGGAAGTGGAGAGGGAGGTGCTGATCTCCCTAGGATTATGATAGGACAAATGGGAATGGTTTAAATCTGTGCCAAGGGAGGTTTAGACTGGACATTAGAAAGCATTTCTTTACCAAGAGGATGGTCAAACACTGGAACAGGCTTCCTAGAGAGGTGGTCAATGCCCCAAACATGTCATATGCCACTATTAAGAGGCATATGGACAATACTCTTAATAACATGCTTTAACTGTTGGTCAGCTCTGAATTGGTCAGGCAGTTGGACTAGATAATCATTGTAGGTCCTTTCCAACTGAAATAATCAATTCTATTCATCCAGTTTTAGCATTTGGTATTTCCTTTCATGTTCCCTTTTATTGCTAAAGCCTAGAAAGGTCCTAATAATAGGTCTTCACATTTTATGAATCCAGACTATTACATATTCCTTCATGTCTGTGAAATATTTTCAGGTACTCTATGTCCAATTATGGGATTCACCTTTCTCAAAAAGGGAAGAGTGTCTTTTCTCAGGAGCTTGTGGGGCTCACTGACAGGGCTTTAGAGTAGACTAGAGTGGCAGGAGGATACTATCAGACTTACTTGTGACAAGATGTGAGACAGCTCGCCACGGTTAGGGGAATGGGCTACTAGTCAGGGCCCTCAGCCTGTTGCTCTGAGATGTGCCGGTGACATTACGAACACAACTGAAGTCTCATGGAGATGAGCTGGGGATCCTCAGGTAATAGAAGTGAACAGGGAACCACCAATGAAATACCTCAAAGGACTTAAGATGTGTTTCTCTAAGAAGGTGACACGTCCAACAGCTCAGCTAAAGTGCTTCTACACCAGGCCACCCATCATGGGTAACAAACAGGAAGAGTCGGAAGCCACTGTGCTGCTAGAAAGGTGAAATCTTGTTGCCATTACTGAAACTTGGTGGGATGAATCCCATGACTGGAGCATGGCTATTGATGGCTACAGGCTGTTCATAAGGGATGGGTGAGGAAAAAGGGGCAGAGGTGTTGCTCTTGACATCAAGAAATGGATAGTGTGTGAAGAGCTGTCTCTGAAGTATAGCCATTAGCTAGTTAAAAGCTTATGGATAAGAATTAGAGACCAAGGTAACAAAAGGAATCTTGTTACTGGAGTCTATTACAGGCCATCTGATCAAGGGGAGTGGAATTCATAGTCCCAAGAGTTGTGGCTCTAATAAAGAGCAAATTTTAGGAAAGCAAACTTACCGTTCAAGGAGTTAGTCAACAGGACCCCCTGGGAAACTGTCCTCAAGGACAAGGAAACAGAACAGAGATGGTAGGTCTTTAAAGTCGCTTTCCATAGAACACAAGAGCTCTTGATCCCCAGGTATAAGAAAACAGATGAGGAGGGCAAGAGATGAGCATAGCTGAGTCAAAACCTTCTGGTCAAGCTAAAGGGCAAGAAAGAATGGCAGAGGCAGTGGGAGGAGGTACAAGTATCCTGGGAAGAGTACAGCGACATTGCCCAGTTGTGTAGGGATGGAGACAGGAAGGCCAAGGCACACCTGGAGCTGAACTTGGCAAGGGATGCAAATAATAATAATAATGATGTCTTCTATAGGTGTATCAGACTGAAAAACAATGTCAAAGAAAGCATAGACCCTTCATGAGCAAGACTGGCAAGTTAGTAACAACAGACAAGGAGAAGGCTGAGGTACTCAAATTTTTTGCCTCAATCTTCACTGGCAATTTCTCTTCCGACACCTCTCAAGAGGATGGACCTCAGGATAGGGACCAGGGGAGCAAAATTCCTTCCACTTTATGAGAAGATCAGGTTTATGATCACCTGAGGAATCTGAACATACTTAGGTCTATAGGACCTGATGACATGCATCCCAGAGTCCTGAATTGGCTGATGTAGTTGCCAAGTCACTCCCAATGGCATTTGAAAAGTCCTGGCAGTCAGGAGAAGTCTACAGTGACTGGAAGAAGGGAAACATTGCACCCATTTTTATAAAGGGTAAAAAGGAGGACCTGGGGAACTACTGACTTGTCAGCCTCACCTATGCGCCTAGGAATATAATGGAACAGATACTCCTGGAAGCTTTGCTAAGGCACATGGAGGACAGGTATGCAATCCAAGACAGCCAGCGTGTCTTCACCAAGGCCAAGTCTTGCCTGACAATCACAGAATCATAGAATGTTAAAGATTGGAAGGGACCTTGAAAGATCATCTAGTCCAAAACACCTACTGGAGCAGGATCACCTACATCAGGTCACACAGGAACATGTCCAGGTGGGTTTTGAATGCCTCCAGAGGAGACCCCACAACCTCTCTGGGCAGCCTGTTCCAGTGATCTGTTACACTGACTAGGAAGAAGTTTTTTCTCATATTTATGTGGAACCTCCTATGTTCCAGCTTGCACCCATTGCCCCTTCTCCTATCATTGGATGACACTAAGAAGAGCCTGGCTTCATCCTCCTGACACTCGCCCTTTACGTATTTATAAATGTTAATGAGGTCACCCCTCAGTCTCCTCTTCTCTAAGCTAAAGAGACCCAGCTCCCTCAGCCTTTCCTCATAAGGGAGATGTTTCACCTCCTTAACCATCTTTGTGACTCTGCGCTAGACTCTCTCAAGCAGTTCCTGTCCTTCTTGAACTGAGGGGCCCAGAACTGAACACAATATTCCAGAAGCGGCCTCAACAGGGCAGAGTAGAGCGGGGGGAGAACCTCTCTTAGCCTACTAACTACACCCCTTCTAATCCACCCCCAGGTGCCATGGGACTTCTTGGCCATGAGAGTGCATTGCTGGCTCATGGTCACCCTGCTGTCTACCAAGACCCCCAGGTCCCTGTCCCCTACACTGCTCTCCAACAGATCAGTCCCCAACTTATACTGATATACAGGGTTGTTCTTGCCCAGATACAAGACTCTATGCTCACCCTTCTTATATTTCATTAAATTTCCCCCTGTCCAACTCTCCAGCCTTTCTAGGTCTCACTGGATGGCAGCACAGCCTTCTGGTGTGTCAGCCACTCCTTCCCACCTTTGTGTCATCAGCGAACTTGCTGACAGTGCACTCTGTTCCCTCATCAAAGTCGGTAATAAATAAATATATTGAATAGTACTGGTCTCAGTACCAACCCTTGAGGGACTCCACTAGATACAGGCCTCCAGTTAGACTCTGTCCAATTGACCACAACTCTCTGACTTTTTTCCTTCAACCAGTTCCCAGTCCACCTCACTACCTGATCATCCAGACCATACTTTCTCAGTTTACCTGCAAGGGTACTGTGGGAGACAGTGTCAAATGCTTTACTGAAATAAAGCTAGACCACATCCACTGCTTTAGTACCATCTATCCTCTTGGTTCTGTCCTCATAAAAGTCTATCAGGTTTGTCAAGCATGACTTCCCTTTGGTGAAGCTATGTTGACTGCCCCTAATGACCCTTTTATCCTTAATATGCCTAGAGACAGTGCCAAGGTTAAGTTGTTCCATCACCTTTCCGGGGAGGTAGGTGAGGCTGACCGGTCTATAGTTACCCAAGTCCTCCTTCTTGCCCTTTTTGAAGACTGGAGTGACAAATCTAGTGACACTGAGCAGAGTGGCATGGTTGACGTCTCTAAGTAGACTAAGTACAAGGTCATGCACCTGGTTAGTGTGACCTCTGGTATCAATACAGGCTGGGAGATGAAGGGATTTGGAGCAGTCCTGCAGAGAGTACTGATGGATGAAAAGCTGGACATGTCCTAGCAGTGTGTGCTTACAGCCCAGAATGTCAACCATATCCTAGGCTGCATAAAAAAAAAAACAAAACAACAGTGTGGCCAGCAGGTTGAGGGAGGTGATTCTGCACCTGTACTCTGGTGAGACCCCACCTGGAGTATTGTGTCTATCTGCACAGTCCTCAGCATAGGAAGGGCATGGACCTGTTGGAGTGGATTCAGAAGAGGGCCACAGAAATGATCAAAGGGATGGAATAACTTTCCTTTGAAGAAGGCTGAAAGAGTTGGGGTTGTTCACCCTGCAGAAGAAAAGGCCTTATTGAGGCCTTTCAGTAATTAAAAGGGGCTTATAGGAAATATGGGGACAAGGGGGGACAAGGGGGGAAAAAGGGGAGGGAAGAGGGTGGGAAAGGAGGGGAATGAAAATGTGATCTGTAGGCTAACATTCCTATGTATTGAATTGCTTAAGATTTGAATTTTCATTTCAGGGCCAATCAAAACTCCAGTTTGGGGAATTATGAAATATGGCAGGAAAAATAAAGACCATTTCTCTTATTTATGTTTTTGAAATCTAGTCCTTTCTGGAATTGACTTGCCTCATGAACTAAAAATTTTGTCTTAATACTTTAAAATCTAGGTTATAAACCATTAAGTTTTTGATACGTGCAAACAACCTTATTTTTTAATATTATCATAGAATTTGGAGCTTAAGTTTTACAAAATGTTCTAATCTACTAATTATCAAGGTACAACATGTACTGAAAATTGGCAAGTAAATAACTACAGTAACTACAAAAAAAATTTTACACAGACTGTAACCTCTCTTGTTTCATAAACTTAGAAAAGTGCTTAACTCTGAAGGAGTTAAGAGTCATTTGAAAAAGCAATATTTAGGTTTGTATAGGTACAGCGTATGCACAAAGAAATTATATACTTGAAGAATGAGAGTTAGAACTACTGTCCACTATCAAAGATTATGGTCAAGGCCTTCTGCTAGACCTATAACAAACAATCTGTGTTAACCCCTCTCCCTCCCCAAACAGGATGGGAAAGGGAATAAGGGAGAGAGACTTACCAATTAGAAAAGAAAGCTAGAACAGCTTTAATTAAATTAATAACAATAAAATCAAATATATACAAATATATACAAACGCAATATTGAACCCAACTCCCCTGATAGTAATTACATCACCACTGTTGATGTGGGGTAGGGACTGGGGAATTCCTGGTCTGGACTCAGTAGCAGATGGGAACAAGATTCAGAAGCTGGATTCTGGTACTGCAATCAGGCACACACAGATTGGTATTGAAAGCAAAATAGACAAGTGCAAGCTACTGAAGAAGAGAGCTTGACCCTCATGATGCCTCAGCTTCATACTGAATACTACCTCTGTGGGATGAAATACTTCATTGGTCAGCTTAGAGTCACCTGCCCTTGCTTTTCCTTCCCCCACCTGCAGCCTTTTGCTTTCTGCACCCCCAACAAGACACACCTGATCTAGCAGTAGCCTTGGTCTGCATACCAATCCTTGGTAGTATCACTAAATATGTAGTGTTATCACTTTTAGAAGCAGATGCTGTCTATGAAAATCTGCCACTAACTTCAGAAAGTGCAGTTAGTTAAAAGAGACTGAGCTGAGAAGTAAAATCACTGAACAGAATGTTCTGTTCTAACTCAAACCAGGACAGTCCACTTAGTGACAACAAACATAAACAAGCATATATATTTTCAGGATTTCATTCATCAGTTAATTGATATCGGTTTGTTTTTTTAATACATCTTCTTTAAATAATGATTGTCTTATAATGTAGGTTTTAGTGCAGGAGACTACATGAAAGTGGGAAATCAGAACTAATACCGTATGCAAAATCCTAAGAATGCATTAATCAGCATTTAATTTGGTTGGTATTCCTGGCTATAGTCTGCTATTGTATGAAAACATAATGTTTATATCTACATGTACACACACATGTACAGACATGGAAGCAAGGCTGGTTGTGGTGGCTGTCAGGTGCCCACCAAAGCTACCCTATCACTTCCACTCCTCAAATGAACAGGGGAGAGAAAACTTAATGAAAGGCTTGTGGGTTAAGATCATTCAGGAATTACCATCAAGGGTCCAACAGACTTGACTTGGGGAAATCTGTCTAATTTATTACCACTTAAATTAGAGTGGGATTAGGAGAAATAAAAACTAAATATTAAAATACCTTCCATCCCCCCCCCCACTTCCTGCACTCAACTGCACTCCAGATTTCTCTACATCCTTCCCCTGAGTGGCACTGTGGGATGGGGAATGGGCATTGTGGTCAATTCATCATGTAGTTGCTGCCTCGTCTTCCTCCTAGGGGGAGGACTCCTCATACTCATCCCCTGCTCCAGCATGGGGTCCCTGCCACAGGAGACAGCCCTCCATGGACTCCTCCAAGAGGAGTCCTTCCCACAGGCTGTAATTCTTCATGAACTGCTAGTGTGGGTCCCTTCCATGGGATTTAACAGACTGCTTCAGCATGGGTCCCCATGCAGCACTAAGTCCTGTTGGCAAACTTACTTCAATATGAGCTCCTTTCTTCATGGGGCCACAGGTCCTGCCAGGAGGCTGCTTTGTTGCAGGCTTCTCATGCGGTCATAGCCTCCCTCAGGAGTATCCACCTGCTCTAGCATGGGGTTCTCCACAGGTTACAGGTTCACCATTAACTTCCATGTGCTACAGCAGACAGCCTGTCTTATGATGGTCATCAACAGAGACTGCAGGGTAATCTCTGCTCTGGAACCTGGGGCACCTCCCCTTCTTCATTGACCTTGGTGTCTGCAGATCTACTTCTCTCACATATTCTCACTCCTCCCTTTGGCTGCAGTAGTGAAGGGTTCTTTTTCCCCCTTCTTAAATACATTATCACAGAGGTGTTATCACCATTGCGGGTTGGCTCAGCCTTAGCCAGTGGCAGGTCTGTTCTGGAGAGGGCTGACACTGGCTCTATCAGACATGGAGAAAGCTTCTGGCAGCTGCTCACAGAAGCCATCCCTACAGACCCTCCACTAGCAAACCTTGCAACAAATCCCCAGTACACTGTTATATGTAATTTCCCCTCTAATGACTTGCAAATCAACTGCCCAATTTATACCACATCTGCAGAATGCAAATTTTTTCAGAAGATACTGTTTCTACAGCCTTCATGTCACAACTGGAGTTCCCCAGTATCAGGGCCAGTTCTGTTTAATATCTTTACCAATGATATGGATGAGGGGATTGAGGGCACACTCACTAAGTTTACAGACAAACCTAAGTTGGCAGTAGTCTTGATCTGCTTGCAGGTAGGAAGGCTCTACAGAAGGGTCTGGATAGGTTGAATCGATGGGCCGAGGCAAGTGGTATAAGGTTTAACAAGGTCAAATGCCAAGTCCTGCACTTGGGACAGAACAACCCCAGGCAATGCTACAAGCTTGAAGAAAAGTGTCTGGAAAGCTGCCTGGTGGAAAAGGACCTGGGGGTGTTGGTTAACAGCTGGCTGAACATGATCCAGCAGTGTGCCCAGGTAGCCAAGAAGGCCAATGGCATCCTGACCTGAATCAGGAATAGTGTGTCCAGCAGGACTAGAAAAGTGATCATTCCACTGTACTCAACACTAGTGAGTACTGTGAACACCTTCAGTAATGCGTTCAGTATTGAGGCCCTAACTACAAGGACACTTGAGGTACTGTAGCAGGTCCAGAGAAGGGCAACAAATCTGGTGAAGTCTTACGAAGAGTCGCTGAGGGATCTGAGGTTGTTTAGTCTGGAGAACAGGAGGCTGTGGGGAGACTTTATCACTCACTATGACTACCTGTAGAGAGGTGGGGGTTGGTCTCTTCTCTCAAGTAAAAAGCAAAAGGACAGGAAGAAACAGGAGGAGGTTTAGATTGGACATTAGGAAAACTTCACCAAAAGAGTTGTCAAGCATTGGAACAGGCTGCCCAGGGAGGTGGTGGAGTCACCATCCCTGGAGGTATTTAAAAGATGTGTAGACATGGCACTTAGGGACATGGTTTAGTGACTTGGCAGTGCTGACTTTACATTTGGACTTAATGTTCTTAAAGGTCTTTTCCTACCTAAATTATTCTATTCTTCTATGAAATGTTCTCACAATTAATCAATCTATATGTGAAGTATATTTATGTAAGCATAGCATACATCTTTATATAGCTGTTAATTTTTGTTGAAGAATTATTTCCAACTATTACTTTACATAAAAATGTATGTCTCTTGTGTTTATTGAGCTATATTTTCTTTTTATTTTAACATTACAATAATTGTACTGTGTATGTAAGATACTAAGGCTATATATTCCTATGACATATACACTTTATACACTTTCATTAATATTAAAATAGTTTAATGATTATTGCAATATTAATAAGAGATATACTACATCTACCTAATTATTATTGTCATATTAATAATATATATAATGTTTCTATTATAGTT
>JANHGN010025328.1:3950-41089 GCA_024605025.1 Megaceryle maxima | reverse complement strand
AACCCAAGTTTTTATTTTTTACATTATCAAAACTGCAACTAAAAAATTATTAAAATAAAAAAAAAAAAAAAAGAAAAAAAAAAGAAAAAAAAAGGCAGGCTGTGGAACTGCAAACACACCACGTTATAGTAATACACTAAACAAGACCATACTTTCCCCATGGGGCTAATTTACTATCCCCTGTTAAAACGTTCTTGAGCCTGATCCAAAAGCCACTGAAGTGAAAGGGAGCTCTCTGTTGACTTCAATGGGCTTTGCATCAGGCCCATAGCGAGTGACAGCACACAAACTTTCAGGGCATGCTTTTTGTACAATGCGAGTGACAAAAAAACCATCCTTACTTTAGAAACGACTGGAAGTCTTCACATACTGCTTCACAGCCTGGCCATTTGCATACGCCGTGTCCATAGAGCGGGTGGCTGTGTGAGTGCTCCTCGTGGGATAAACTGGAGGAGAGAAAAAGAGAAAAAGTGGCATAACTGAAGGTATCGTGCCAATTAACCTTGACAAAGACTCTTCAGAGCAGAGAACAACAGATCCTGAAACATCCCGAACATGGCACGGTACCCACCTGACTCTGCCCATGGTTTTTCAAAACAGAATTAAATACCGTTTACAGCGCAAAACGTGTCATTCTTACTTAGCTATCCTCCTACATTTCATTCATTAATTAAAAGCTTTGTAAAGAATTTAAATTAACACGGACGGGGGAGAAATCATTTGACAGACCTGCTTAATATCCTGCTTGATATTTTGCTAGGAAATTTATGAACGTTGCATATTCACAATTCAACTTCATCGGGAAGAGAAGTGATCTCCATACAGCAGCATGTTCTTTTAACACAACACAACTGGACCCGAGGCTTTCCTTGTTGCTACAGACAGAGGAAAAGCATCCAGTTTGCAGCCTTGGCTTTCCCACCATGTTATTTATCTACTGAGCTGGGGTTTTTGTTTTTTTTTGGTTGGTTTGTTTCATCCTCTTAACAGGCTGTTTCTTCGCACAAGTACAGCCCCTTTCTGTCCCACTAAAGAGCATTCAAGAGCCCTTTTCCGATCACACAGAGAATCACATGGAATGTTAGGGGTCGCAAGGGACCTCTGAAGATCATCGAGTCCAACCCCCCTGCCAGAGCAGGACAGAACCAGAGCACAAGTCATCATCAAAGAAAAAAGGTACCGGGCAATCCAAGGATTCCTCAATACGAGGGGTCAGTGGGGGCTATCAGCCTCACTAAGATTTGGCAGGAACGTCACAGAGCTTTCTAACTCCTGCAACCAGGGTTAAAGAAAAAAAACCTGTATGAGCACGAAGGGGTTAATCCTTCAGCGGGATTCCAATCAATACGTAATGATTTGGCTGCACTGATCCAAGTCATGAGACGCTTTGATCCGGGCCATGTGGTGCTCAGGGAAATGTATCTGTTGCACTAACTGATGAACCATATTCTAAAATATCTTCTTTATTCAACTTCTGCATGGAAACTTCTTAAGTGAAGGAATTATTTTTGCAACTATTTCCATAACCTTAGATGACTTTAAAAATAAAATGTCAAAATAATATTGAAATCTCTATTTTATGCTCACACAGAGATCTATTTTTCATAGCAAATCTTTTTGCTACAGTATGCCTGTGCTGTATTAGGAACTTCAAACATGCACAAAGGATATGAACTCATACCGGCATCTAGGTGTGGCTTTTATGACTTATTTTATCCTGGATTACAGGTAACATTATGGATCAACTCCTACTTTTTGCCATTTAACTTTTATAAGCATGCAGAAAAGCTGTTTATTCTTGCTCTGCAGTATTATCTACCCGCCCACTGTAACAAAATTGTCTTCTTGTGTTATTTCTGGATAGCAAGATCACCCTACAACGTACCCCCTTTGAGATGTCATCCCAAACACAAAAAAGCTGCAAGAGAAATTCCTGCTCAGATTCTGCCACTTGGGATTTTAGGCCCAATGAGAATCTGAAGATAACTGAAGGTGGTTTTTGAATTGTATTTCTTTATTTATTTAAAATTACAAAAGGTACAACTATGAGTGGAAAAAAAGCATTGAGTTGTACATGGATCTAATTCATTAAAATCTTATTTTTGTCTGTTTACACATAGCCCTTCAAGCATAAATATGAATTTGTGCAAGGTAACTTCCCAAAAATAAAACTGCAGGTGAAGTGATTTACAAACTTTTTGTCCTTTGCTATAAAGGACTATCATGCTGGTTTAACTTAATCAGGTTTTTTAAAATGCACAAGTGGGGAGAAGCTCTATAGTTGAGTTTTTAAAAGAACAAAGGGATCGATGCATTCCTTGCAAGGAAATTAGAAAAATGCTACACCACACGTTTCCTCAGCTGAAAAAGAGAGGATGGCTGAAGGACACCGTCCACCAGAGTCAGTCTGAGTGCACCTCAAATGCTCTCCATACGCCTCAGAAAAGAATAGTTTGGCAAATAATGAGGTTTATTATCTGCTTCCAAACCTGCATACAGCCAAGGGTGAGAGAGTTGGCTTTCACGTTAACACCCCATTAAAGCCCAAGAAGACTAGGTATGAGAGTTATGATTTCAGTGTATTTGGCAGAACCCAGGAAAAAACAAACAAAAACAAAAACAAAACAAAACAAACAAACAAACAAAAAAAACCCCCAAAAGCAGTGTATTAATTTATCCGTACACCAGGATGACTGGAGGAACGCCGTGTGACTCCAAGTAAGGAGTCAGTCCCCTGTGGGTTTTAAGCACTGTAAATCTCATTATAATATCAACAGGAGTCACATGGCTTAAACCCCCAGCAGGGTTTTTTAAAGTGTCTCTGTGAGAGCCTAAAGGCCACAGCCAAGTCAACGGAAAGAGCCCTACCGAGATTCCTATTTATTTTTTAAATCCAAGTGCAAATCTCTTTTCTTTCCAGGGAACTTGCAGAAGACAAGACAAACTATGTAGGACATGATACCCTGGTATTGTGTCCAAAGAAAATGAAGGAACAACCAAGAGAGCATCAAAGTGGAAACGACGCTCAGGATGTCAAAGCCTAGCGCTGTCGATAACCAGAAAGATTGGTGTTGACTGTCAACGGGAACTTAAAAGGTCATTTTGCTAACACGACGCTAAGCGTAACACACTTAACACCTCCATACAGCTTCCACTGCTATCTGACAAAGCAGCACAACTACTTCACTTACCAAAAATAAGACACTTCAAAAAGAAAAAAAAACCTTGGTTTTGAAAGACAAGCGCCGTCACCCTCCGTAGGCAGCGCGTCCTTCCGAAGGCAGCTACTCCCATCCCGCCCGGGGGCTTTCAGCGGTGCCTTTCAGTGACCTTTATGTGTCAGTATCAGATTACTGCTATTTTATCCATCCCACTTCTGAAGATATTAGAGATTGCCACTTGTTCCCTGACGTAGCCTTAAGAAGCACCTCAAACCAAAACAAAGAGCGGGTTGATAGAGGAGCGGATGTAATGCACGAAGGATACAGCCAGTGGCAATGAATGGATCTAAGTGCTCACTTTGTTTGAGCAAATAGAGGTGGAAAATGAAGATTTTAATCCGATACATAAACAAACAGCTTTGTGGGTGCAATGCAAACCTATAAACTGAAATTGTTCAATGGTATTTTGTCGACAGGCAAGCAGAGTTTCTGTAATCTGGGTGCATCCTTGGTCTTGCTGCCGGGGACAGACTTTCAGAAGATCTGAGCATTGGCGAGCAGAAGCAAGTTTTAGGTCTGTTTGATTTCTAATGACACATTAGAGTAGGTGTTTGTTTCTGTCACCCTCTCCCTCCTAGGAATGCATATTCGTGGTTGGGTACTCGTGATGCAACACTAGCTAGTGGACGTGATTTTATAACAAGACAATGTTCAAAGACGTGAAGGAATAAATGACGTTAAAGAAAAAAATTAAATCAAGATTACGTGGTTGGTTTTTTTTTTTTTCCCCTCTTTGCAAAGTATTTACATACAAAATACTTAATTATTTCCAAATAATGCAATAGTGCAGCGTTACTACCTCGAAGTACAGCAAATAACCCTCTGGCAAGCAAAACATTTTGTGCAAATCATCGTATTCCTGACATATGACAGGGTAACGGAATCTACGCGGGAAGCTGAAAACTGTGTAAGTGTCCACTTAGTCTCTGCTGCTTCCAGCCTAGTTACCAGTAAGGAGGGGAGGGGAGAAGGACCAGAGGCACTTCCACAGATCCTCTGCACTTGCTATAGAGAGTTTTTACCTTCCCCTTCTTCAACCTATGATGCTTTGTAACCCCATGGATCTCCAGAGGGTCTGGAAGCAAATTCAGCACCCACTCCAAACAGGGATGGCTGTCAGAGCTGGTACTTGCACAGCCCCATTTGCCTGGACACTTCAGCCTTTTTGGGATACATCTGCTGTGCTACAGCATCTCTGAAGAATCACACTCGGGGACACAAAACCAAAACCAAAAAGATAGAAAACCCCCAGACTGCTAAGCCCCCATGGAGAGTAGAAGTGACAGCATACCCAAGAGAGATGGGAAAGCACCGGCTATCGGGGAAAGCAGTGACCAAAGCCAACTCACACAAAAGCTACCTGTGCTGTATGGTTTAATTCAACCCACACTAACTGTGTGAAACTGGGTATTGTGCTCGTACATGCTGGCAAAAAAAGTCACAAGCCGATAGAAAAACCAGCAAAGCAGAAGCCTCAGTAATAGTACTTCTGCCACACAGTGGACCATATTTTAAATATTCATGATGCTGAACATACTTCATATTCCACTCTCTCTCTTCCACATCTGCTTGGGCCAACAATCTTTGCCAAAACACGGGGGGAAGTCAGAGATGTAGAGAAGCATCCGTGATTTTCTATTACAGTTATGAAGCATCTGCTCACGTTCTAACGGTGCAGAGAACATGCCTGAGCCACCTGCACACTGAAAAATCAATACCACATCTCCCGCTTTCCTTTTTGAAGGGGTTTGAGCAAAGTGCCCACAGAAATTGCAGAACTGCCCTTTTTTTTTATTTTATTTTTCTTAAATTCTATTTTATTTCTCAGGGACAAGGGGAAGTGACCTCATCTTTGCCATCTGCCATGAAATGAATGTTGGTGTATAGTCCAGGCAGGAGTGTGGGGCTCATCCTCACACCACATTCCCCCTGAGTCTGATGAGGACAGCAAAGCCATTGAGGCAAAATGTCACGATTTCTGGTCCCGAACAGGAGGAGGAAGAGACACACAATTGGGAACCAAGACAGGTCTCCATACATGTAAGCACCTGGAGAGCTCTAAAGCTCACCAAAAGGCACTGACAGCACAAAGTTGGTGAAAATGTCACAATTCTCTGAGTCAGAAACACTTGCTGTATTTGATTGAAAATCAAACCAGAAGCAGTAATGATTAAATCCATGTACCAACTGTCCTCAAATGCAGGTTTACTGCCTTCATGGCAAAATCAATTGAATGAAGATGTGTTTTGCAGTGAAGCTGCACTGGTGCAAATACCTCTGAGGTCTTACTAAGGTGGCTTAGCAGCTCTTTCTAAACTGTTAATGAAATAAGTAAATACAATGAAGAAAAGAATTAAGCTGTATACTGCAATGGACTATTTGTAGATATTCATGCTTCCATCCAAGCCTCTGTAGCTGCCCAGAAAACAGGTATGTGAGCTGAACAGAGAATTGTCTGAGCAGGGTAAATGCCTCTCCACCACGGGATAAAGCTTAGCAGAGGGTCATGGGCTTTTGGGAGAGGTGGCATTTGGTGTGTGGGGCCAGTGACAGGTCTTTCTAGAACTGGCTTGCAAATTTTTGGATGCTTTCTAAAGCTGCCTTTCTCCCCTTCTTCATTACATTATTCCACCTCCAAACCTAGAAGCAACTGATGCTTTACATCAGGCCCTACTGGAAGTAACAGCAGCGGTACAGGACATTTTAAATGACTATGCCAATTTAAGACAAATTGGGTTAAAACTGCAGCCTACAGGCTGAAATCCTGTCTTGTGCACTAAATTGTATATTCCTGCGGTATAAAAAAAACCCCAAACACCACAACAAAAAACAAACAAACAAACAAACAACCCCCACAAAACAACAGAACCCAAGTTGCAGCATTGCTGTAGTAACACAAGGCCAGCAATGCACCCCATTTGCGGCTCCCCCATCCCTACGCCACTTGGGGCACTATTCTCTAAACTCCTGTGACAAGGAAAGCGCTGGAGCAACTGCAGCAAGACTAAGGCAAAAATCTGGCTAACGGTCCCCCTCTCTTCTACCTCCATCCCCACTGCAAAGAGCAGAACCAGACTGGACAATTATAAGCATCACCTTCTGGTTTTGATAAGTGCACTGATGGTTTGGGTTACTAATCAACCTTATGACCCTCCAGCACTCTGATAGTACCACAGACTTCTTCCAGTGTCAGCCCAGCTTCCAACCCCACAGCAGAAGTGCCACAGTGCCAGGACAGACACAGTCCTATATCCCCTTTCCTTCGGAAGAACTGAACATATCTCTAGGCTACTTAAAAGAAATGCCCCTTGCAAAAAAAAAAAAAAACCCAAAAAAACAACAGTATTCAATCCAACATTTATCTCAAGTGGAAGTTCCATTCCTGCACTTGAATTAACGAGTTTCTCTACTATTTAAAACTCGTATTTTTTTATTTCAACCTTGTGCCTAGGTACTGTAGTGAAAAGTACATCAAATATACCCAGACGCACACGATTTGAAATGCTGGATTTTAAATTCCAGCACTGCTAACTAATGAGAACAATTTTTTCCCCTCTTCTTTGTAGCATCACTTCATGTACTTACATACCATAATCACATCCTCCTAGAGCCTCTATTTTTCCAGGGTGTAGATCTTTAATTCCCTTTAATCTGTCTTCATAGCCTATTCCCTCCAACTCCTTTATCACCCTAGCTGCTCTCCTCTATATTTGCTCCAGCTTCTCTTTATCCTTTCTGCAAGAGAGTGGCCAATTGTACATCAGACTCTCAATGCAGTTTAACTGGTTCTGCATAAAGTAGAACAGGAAAAAAAGGAGGACTCGGATGCAACACGCATGTTTATGCCTCCCGTGACTGCATTTACCTTTTTAACTAAGACATGGTACAGAGTGTCCCACCTCAATTTCTCAACCCTGATTATGCCTCAGCCATTTCCCACACAATGATGCTGAGCAGCTGATGTGTCACGTCAAACCGGCAGTTTGGAATTTTTATTTCCTAGCTAGGCTACTTTCTACTTATCCCTGCTAAATCTCATTTGATTCCTCTCTGAACAGCCTCCTAATTTATTCAGATGAAAACGGATTGATTCAGTACCTTAGTTTAATTAGGAAAAATGCAGTGCTACCACTTCCTTGAGTTTTGGTTGGTTGATTTCTTTGTGCTTGTTGGGTTTTTTGTTGTTGTTGTTTAACTGACTTTCAGCACAACAATCCCAATCCCTACCCACCCATTCCATGTGGCAGAGGGAGGTGGCAATGGCAAGGCTTTGGCCCCAATTCAGCGACGCTTTTAAGAACACTCTCACATTTGAAAACACAGGATTAGAGCTTGGACTTCACCGAGGTGTAAAATTACAAACATACATACATACTTTGTAAAAAGATCCTGTTTGCCAACATTATTTTACTGCCATTTATATTCTGTTGTTACATTTAAATCTATAGTAAAAGAAAACACTGAGAAACAAGATCTGTTCTTGTTTAACAATGTTATATTCTGTTACATTTAGAGCTGAGGCAAGTCTTTCACCCTTATATAAACCAGCAGTATGTCAACAAATATGATTAACACGGATTATTCACGACAGTGTTTTACACCCCTGTCCCACAGGCACAACAAAACCCGGGCAGAAGGTGACTGTCACATCACGTACAGCCTGGCAGCTCGCTGGGCGAGCCGTCACCCACCGCACGCCCCTGCGGCAGCCGGGGGAGCACCCTTTGAGAAAAGGTTTATAAAAATAAAAGAATAATAATTAAGAGAAATAATGACTCCAAGGGAGAAATACAGTCAAAGCGTTGAGTTCTGTCTGCCACATGCTTTCCCTCCAAAGAATGCTATTTAGAAAAGCACTAAAATGGAGCGGACACGAGCCTGCTTCCCCAGGGAAGCTGCTGAATCATACAGGTAGTGTAAATATCATATGCTGCTGCAGGTGCGAGGCGGTCTATTTGTTTGTGTTTACTGAAAAACATAACAAATAGTCACACTAAAACAGAACAACATTTGGCATTGGAATGATAAGATACCAGAGCAGCCATAAATCACTTATTTCTAGTCGAACCACTGTGCGACACAAACACTTTTCAAAGAGCCTCTGGGCTGTGATTTGCCCCTTCTAGGGGCAGCCACCAGCTCCTGGCTGGGCAGCAACATGATGAGTGGTAGCGAGGGGCTCAGCATCCTTCCTAAGTACAGTGCACCCAACAAAAACCGTGCAACGCTGGGGAAAAAAAACCCAAAAAGTAATAGTAGCAATAGTACTAAGAAAGAGACTTGTGTGACATATATGGCCAGCTAACATCGTTTACAGCTCTGCAACTTCTGAGTTAATTCACAGTATAAACAAGGAGGAAAATGTTTCTTCCGAGCAAGACTTCCTGTAAAGCGTTCCCGAGAGCGGTGCTGGGCGCGGGGCTGGTGCACCTGCTGATTAACCATGCGCTCCAAGAATAAACACAACCCGAAGCCAGTGAGATTGTTCTGGAATTTGCTCAGAGCTGATTTTTTTTTTTTTTTTTCCTTCCCCCATGTCATAAATTGGATTCTACAATAAAACAAACAGCAGAACATAGGTTGCCCGAGAGTTAAAAATCTTACTTTTTTTACACTACATTGACCACAGCACCCACAGGCACAGCTACAATGTCTTTCCATGAATGGGACAGATTGCCATATGGATGCAGACACTGAACAAGCTGTACAACTCCTGGCGACAAGTGCCTAGGGGACTGTCCTATATTAGCACCACCTGTGCTGTGGAAATTGTGCTCCATCTATGAAATGGTATTTAAGGGCCCGTCACGATGTTATTTTTGAGTACAGACAAAAAGGAAAATTACAGTGAAAAAGGAATTCACTGGCTAACGGATCTGTTGCTCAGTTCCCGAGACCGTTTCCCCAAAGGAATAGTTATCTTCTTTATTCACGCAGCCCAAAACGACAAGCTGCAACGCATAGCAGCAGTTTTCCTGCCTGGGCTTATACCATCGTTTTAATGAGAAGAATACGCTTTCGTAATATACATATGTCTTTCCTGATCACACAGAGGAAATTACAGCCCTCCCACCTTAAAAACACCAACTATATGGGAAAACACCCCGTGGCATTACACAAACGTTGCTCCCGCAGCAAGCGATGCAATATGAATTTTCCTTGGGCTCCTTCCCCCGCCCCTCAATGTGCAGCAGGTAGAGCCACAAATCCCGATTACCAAATTCCGATGTGCGTCTCGCTACTTTGAAAATATAACCCTGCCTGCCTGACAAAAATAGAGCTCCAGATTAGCACAAGATGTCGAGGGAGGGGGGAGGAGGAGGAAGAGGTTCAAGCAGTACCTAGCTGCTCTTTGAAAAGAGATTTCCCCCCCAAAAGTCTCCAAATTGCAAGGAAAAAAAAAAAAAAAAAGATGCCAAGAAAAAGAAAAGTAAAATAAATTGAATTAAAGAAAAACAGTTGTAAAGTGAATGTTACAACCTGGGAAAAATGATGTCATTTTATTGAGAAACTCATTTTTTTCCATTAAACCACAGTGAAACGGCTAAAGTTTATACAGCTTAATGGTGGAGTTCTACTTTAAATGCTACTCAATATCTTAGCAGTACGATATAACATGATATAACATCTGTCATACTAACTGCTTGATTTTTATTGAACAGCAGAGAAAACAGTCAGACAGAAATCACCTAACTTCTCTACTTTTATGGCATTTTCAAGGGTGTTTCTTTTCTACTCTCAGGCTGTGATATGTATGACAAAAATAAAATAAAAAAATAACACAGCTCTTCATTAGCTCCCTGCTCAGCCCTTTAGCACAGTCAGATCTCCAGAGCAAATGCTGAGGAAGGACAACTTGCACACAGGGGGAAATAAAAAGAAACAGGAATCCACGGTGCAGTAAAACAAAACCAGGTCCCTTTTTAAGACTACTACATAAACACCTCTAATAAAAGGACAAATTTTCATTGGACTTTTAAGTATTTGGACAGGAATGTTTTAGTAAAAGTTTAACTGCAAAGTGCATGCAATTAACAGAAAGCCATCAGCTATTCCTCTGGTATGTAAAAATAGCATTAAGCTGTATTAAATGCGTGTGTAAGTATCTCAGTTGCAAGAAAAGGGAGGAGATATGCAAAGCGCTCAGATATCAAACAATGATCTGTTGGCCAGATGGAGGAATAAAACAATACATATGCTAAAATTTGGAAAAGTTCTGTTAGGCGTCTGCCAAGGCTCACCCAATCTATTTTAAGTGCTTTTTGATACATTAGCTTAGTGTTTGGAGTTGTACAACTGACGGTTATTACACGGGACCAGAAAGCGGTGAAGCGTTGGCACTCGGGAGCTCCCCGACGCCGGGGCAGCTTCTCCAGCATGACCTGGTGTCGAACCCAGCACCCTTACTCAGCAAAGGGCCACACCAAGTGATCGCAGGCTGGTTAACTGAGCATCTTTTGTAGCTGGAAAAACAACTAACATCAACCAGAAACGGGTTTTCAGAGTTTAGCGGAACAGTTCTGCGAAACGCGCGACTTGATTCAAGGGCTCCTGGGCAGATGGAGGAGCAAGTGGTCACACACAACTGGTTTAGCAGAAGGTTTCTCAAAAAGGTGAGTGCTGGCAGACAGGCAACGCAAAGGACACTCCGCACCCAAATCTGAGAAGCACGGACAAGAAAAAGTGCCTGATAAGGCTTAAAACCAAAGATCAGCAACTCCAGCTCTGAGTCACGGCTGATACTGTTTCAAAGCTGATCCCAGGGAGAAGTGACTCAGCCAGGGAGAGCGTATAGTAGCTGGTGGCCATTTCTTTGGCTGGGGAGAGAGCACCGAGGGATCAGGTAGCGGGACGCTTTGGGTTGTACCTGCACAAAACACATGGAGACGGCCGGGCCAGCTCCCTGCTCTGGCTGTCACAGTGTCACTGTCACTGCACGGCTGACCAGCCCCACAGCGATCGCACCCATACTAGGTGCAACAAGAAGAAAACCAGCAGCCACGTCAAGAGTGGGATGGTTTATCGGCTGCTCAGCTGGGCATCCAGGCTCGGATCAAGTCTCCAGCTCCAATCCGGCTCCACAGCGAGGAAGCTCCGTGGAGGCACCTGAGCTGCTCAAACCTTGGGCAACAACATAAGGGTCAGGATGGGGTTTGTGTACATGAAGCAGCTAAATACCTTCTGGGAGGAAAGGCCTCAGGAACACTAATTTCTTAAGGGAGAATGGATCTGAGATAATATAATCTAATGCAACTCTACTGATGGCAAAGCCTAACGAGCTAAAAATCAACTGCAGGGAGCAACTGAGAGGAGCCGACACGGATGAGCAGATTTGATGCTGGCACCAGTGCAGAACGAATGCCAGGGACTATGTGGAGATAGGCCAAGAGAGGATCAGGCCCTGGGAGCATATGGACTGTGGGCTGAAATGTTTCATCCCGAGCATTAATAATGGACCAATGTCTGTAATTCTTAATTGCGCTGAATCCTAATGCCCTCAATCTAAGGGCCTTGGGATTTTGATGAAGGATCAGCTGGCATGGAAGATAACAACAGTCAAACACAATGCATTAAGCCTAACCAGCAGATCAATGGTCTGCCACGCCATGCCTCTCACTTCCCTTCAGAGCCTTCTCCAGGCTCCTTCCTCACGCAACGCTGACAAGAAAAAGTCATTTAAAAATCCCCTTGTTTATCCCATCTATTTTTCCTATGAGATAGTTTCTTGCATATGTGGAAGGACAAGACTCAAGCGTGGTCAGAAAGGGTATAATAAAGACAATACAGGACAAACATGGGCTGGCTGGCAGATGGAGGAAGGTCTCTTGGACCTGTAGCTGTTACCTCCAACTCTTCATCCTTCCTCTTGCAAACAGATGTGTTTCCTAAGTTAACAGGTCTGGACCTTCATTAACTCACTTGCTTATGTACAGCCTCCATCATCCTGCCGCTGCTGCAGGCAATACAGAACACGGGCTGGGACCGGCACACAGGTCCCCACAGCACCCCCTGACCTCCCGGTTCGAGCCCAAACTCGAATTAACAGTGAATTCTGCACTGTTCTGCTTTTCCAAACCTACCCACAACAGGAATATTCCCCAGCACATAGGTTTTGGGATGCCCAGTACTCATCAGGTTATAAAGTCAGGAGTCACCTAAAGCTAGCAGGCATCCACGTGCTTTGTTTTGCTATTTTTCTTAAGAAAATAATCAAACTTCCCCCAAATAAGAGGCAGTGGAAGAAGATGGAAAACGGGTATCATCCCTGACATGTCTAAGCACAGCAGATGTACTTAACTGGCTCCTGTTATTTATTTACTTACTTGTGTGGAAAAAATGATGGTTACTGAAGGAACCCAAATGCTGATAAGATGATGAGAGGTTTGCATGCTGGTTGATGGTCTCACTTTCGCTTATCCTGAGTGAATACAAGTATCTATAACTAAATATTTCCCTTAGGGTACTGATGACTGAGGTATGTTTATTGCATTGAGTGAATTTATATATATAATCAGCACAATAAACATTATTAAATTGTCTGAGTAAAATCAAAGCATGAAACACACAGTCAGTGCTGAATTCTAATGATGCTGAATGCCCATGATTGCATGGGAAAAGGATCTTAACAAGCCTTGATTTGAGCTTTGGCATCCGCCTCACAAATCACACGAAATGTTCTCTCTTTAATAGTGCTGAATATTGATAAATGTCTCTGCACGGCACAACAGGGAAGTTGGTCTCTATTGGCAATCTTTACCAAAGTGTGTTTTTTCCTTCTCTACACTCAAGGGTTTACCCTGAATGATTTAATTATAATTTTCCTTGTGTAAGACAAATTAAAGAGGAGAGTAGGAGTGTCATGCCAAAGCAGATTATTTATCTCCTTAACAGATTGCTGTGCACCAAGCCCCAGAGCTGCTGCTGCTGCTACTTACAGAATCTGGGCAAAATGTGGGACAAAAGCATAGATGTAATATACATTTAAAAGCCCAAATGAATGAAAGCATTAACCCAGTATTTATAGCTGGAATTGTTTCACTCCTGTGAAAGCCACTCACACAGAGCATGCAGAAACCAAGAGCAGCACCACAATGCTCCCCGGCCGCTGCTCAGGAGCAGAGGATTCCTTCTGCTTTTGAAGGTTATTTTTGCTTTTTGAACATGCCAGGGTGACTCTGACCACCTGCCTGTCCTTTGCTTTTTTTGCCATAAAGCAGAACTCTTGTTGTCACTCAGCTTCGAGCTGCGTCCCCGCAGCCTGCGCAGGACTAAAGCTTTACTGTACACAACCACGAGGCTGGGCTCGTGGCAGAGACGCGTGGGCAAGTCCAGCAGCCAATTACTATTTCTCTTGCTATTTTAAACCCCTTGTTTATAACCAAGGCATGTTTTTACCCAGGCTGTATAGCAGAGCCACCGCTCGCCCAGTGACGTGCACGCAGGTGCCTCCACAGTCCTGTCTTGCAGGTCTCCAACAGCCTCACAACCTGACCTGGGGGATCGAGAACCCTAAAAAACCCAGCCTGAACTATCCCAGTGATATGTGCCAGAGATGACAGTGATGATAGTAACTCCCACATAACCAACTTGCCTCCTGCAGTCCACTCCTTCTCAAAAGCCCAAGAGGAAGGGGGGGGGGGTTGGAAACCAGCTTTACAGCACACCCTAAAAGTTAATGTTACCTGTATATGATTATTTATTGCTGCTGGGCAGTCGTTATGATGTGGCTGTGCTTAACCGTTAGGACACTTACAGCTTTTACTATGTGCTTTTTACTGTTGTTTAACTCTAAATAAATAGCTCTTGGTTGTATGAGACCAAAGCTAACAGCCAGTTGCACAGAAAGGGCAGGAATCGGGAGAGGAAGCCACAACCCAGAGACCTGCCCTGGCCAGTCCGAGCCGCGGCCTTGTGTGATGGGAGGTGCAAGAGCTGATATCTCCCTTGTGAGCCCTTCCAACAGACCCATCTGACCCGAGCTTGGGCTCGGGACCATCTCCACCACCCACAAGTCCCCTCGTATTTGCAGGCTTGGTTATGCTGAACCAGCTGGGTACATAGATTATCCTGTAAGTGCAGCAAACTCCTGCTCCCACCACGATTTTTTTCTAGTCTTAACCTTTGCTATCAAAAAATGACCAAAACCCTGCTCATGCCTGTGCTCCCTCTTTTCTAAGTACACTAAAATTCCACCTTCTGCGAGCTCTCGCATATACATCTGACGGCAGAACACAGCCTCTCTTTCCTTGCCGCTCGCTCACCACCCCGAACTCCCTGCCTGTAGATAAAATACCCTTTCAGAAAGGAAACCAGTGCAACACATCTCGACCAGAGGAGTTTCTGTGTCAGATGAAACCCAGGCAGGCACCACGGTGCCTGATGAGACTGCAACAAAACCCTTAAGTGCATCAGTAGGCATTCTTCTGTGTGTAGGCTCCTGCTCCTTATGGATAAAGATGTAATTCAATCACTGCAGCAAATGGAAGGCAAAAACCCTCCATGTACCAAATAGAGGCAAGATAAAGCAAAGTCTGTTGCTCTCTTATTTGTATTCCTAAATATACCTATTTTTGCATCTTGATATCACAGAGAACTCAGTAGAAATGTGAGAGAAGTATTAATGGCAAGCTTTAACAACACAGCTATCAATTCAACCAGTGAGGATTTTAAGTCTTCTAAATTAAGACAATCTCAAGCAATACCATGGGCATGTTTATGCCTTCCTCATTAATTTATTTGGAACTTTACTAATAAAAGCACACGTATCACCTTGTGATTTTGATCCCAATTGCCTCCAAGCCACACTTAAAGGACTCAGATGCATGGATTTCCAGTTCTGCTTGATAGTATTCACAGAGAAAATTCTAACTTCAGAACAGATTCCTGTATTTCCACTGCACTTCAAACTAAACAGCAATGGCACGTGGCTTCCTCAGTTAGACTGCTGTTAGCAGACAGCACATACCCCTGTTCAGTGAAAGAAGATCCATTTCACTGCATGGGGCTTTATTTTTTTATACTTGGTAAGAAAAACATAGATAAAAAATTTATTGACAAAAGTCATAAACCCATCTTGTTCAGCTCTATATGCAGCAAAAAGGGAATTTAATTGTTTAATAAACATGAAATTCTTTTTAGTGTCCCGTGTAAGTCTTCACAAAAACCATGCCCTTGACACTTATGTGCATTCTAAGTGTATATGCTGATGTTCCCCCACATGTCCTTGCAATCATGATGCCTTACACAGGGCAGTTCTTTTGACAGTGGTGTGCTCTCCTTTTAAAAAAAAAAAAAAAAAAAAATCTATCTATTCCCAACAGCACTATTTTCTTAATATTAGAAAGATATAAAAGGTATTTATATAGCTTCCCTATCAATCTACTTTCAGGCCACCAGAAATATAAACTCTATGGCTTAAAAATTCCATTATCCTCTTTCTAATGAATGAAAGGAGGACGGAAAGACAAAGCCATCAGTTTCCATAAAATCCAGCTTTCACTAGTGCCTGCTATAACATTTCTAGATGGGCAAAAGGACTCTCCTGAATGCAAAGAAGCACTGCCCTCCCCGCTGTGCTCACGCTGCTCCCAGAGACCCTCCTCCTCCTCCTCACCGCCAGCAGCCATGCCGAGGCTGCAGCAGGCACTGGCACCCATGGCCCAAGCTCCTCTGGGACCGTCTGTCTCACCATAAGCAAAAGTTATGTTGTTAGACACGCCTCAGTGAAATCTGGGGGTGTAAAGAAATAAACCTGCAATAAAGCATCCTTCAGAATAAAGCGGAGCCCGCGCCGAGAAGCACGTCAACAGACAACCCCTGATTTAAGCCATTTCTTTTAACAATGCAAGCCTAGCAAGTATAAATTAACTCACACTTTTATAAGCTAAACACCACCGGTTAGCTAATTTTATCAGCACTTAAAAAATAGACCCGCTTTGTTTTAGAGAGACCTGGTGAACTCGAGCCTATCCTGTCTTGTGAAAGCAGGTAAATAGAGTATAAAAAGGCAAATGTACTGGATAGGATGGGGTACTGAAATTTAGCAGAAAAACAGGTGGTAGAACAGCCTGTACTGACCAGTAGATTTTTTTTCTTCGCCTCCAGCGCGCAAACCCAAAGCACATCAAGAATAACACCACCCGGGATGAAAAACTCAGAAAAACAGCTTCCGCTCTTCACACTTCCCCCAGTACGCTTCTCCAATGCTCTTCTAATTAGCTAATTGTGCCCAACATTGATCCAATTAACAAGCCATAAAGATCTGAACAAAAGGAGCATATTCTGCCCAATGGCGACTCCATTCAACCACGACAAAACCAGCCGGAGCAAGACAGGAGAGGACAGAACCCAGGCCAAGGCGGTTGGCCGCCGCTCCCAACGATTTTGCCCGCTCTTCGGAGATGCTCACGGGTGGAAACCCCACCAGCACCTACCTCTCCCGTTTAGGAGTGTGGACCGATAGCTGTCCGTTAGTTGAGGCGTGCGGGTTGATGATTAAGGAGGTCTTAGACGGTGCGGAGGAGGAGACACAGGTGGTGGACAGGTCCAGGCTGCTGTGGTTGTTGCTGGCTGCCTCCTCCGCTGTGTGCGAGCTTGTCACTTCCTTCCAGAGCTGCTGCAGTTCTGTTGGAATCATGCCTGAAACAAACAAATTGGATAATTAAATCAATTAACAGCTAATTCGGCCGTCTTCAAACAGTAATTAAATCAAAGAGTCAGTAAACAAAGCCTAGTGTTAGTTTTGTGTGTGTGCGTGCGTGGTTTTTGCGCATGTATTTCTTTCTTTTTTTTTTTTAATAACTAAAGGCTAATCCTGAGCACTCCACGTCTCTGCTCAGTTTTCTGGTGTGACACCTGCAATACCTCCATAAAGAAAAAAATCTGTGTGTGGGGCAGAGGGTTCCACACAACATGCCACCCACCCCAAACGCCATGTTAATTAATATATTTTATTTTTTTGTAATTAAAAATAGAGAGGGCCCCTTTCCAGAGTCCCTACTCAGGCAGAAATCCCCCTGAGCTCACAGCAAGGCTGACAGCAAAGGTGGCCAAGGGCTACTCTGCAGTCAGCTAAGGAAATTTTTTAGTTTTTTTCTTAAATATACTATTTATTTCCTTTCCCCTCCCCCCTCCAAGCAAAGTGAGTACTTTCTAACCTGTTTTTAGAAGAAAGTCTTAGGAAAAAAACCCAACCCTCAGCTTTATTATTATGACAACACGAACCACAATATGACTAATTTTGTGCTTAAGTTTTAAATGATGACAAATAGCTTTGTTATTAAATACAGTTTTTATTAATCACTTTTAGACATAAATTATGAATTCATATTGTCTTCCTGAAATGCTTTTCAAATTTTAACAGTCAAATTGATTATACTATGATTATTTCATTAACACACCTATCTTTCTCATTAATTTTGGTTTCTCGAACTGCTCACTTAATTGATGGATGTGTCTACTGGAAAACTGTGTAACTTTCTATACAAGTAACACTATTATTACTGTCATTTCTTAGATCGATGCTAATGAGCCATTCAAAAATAAAATGAAAACAGAAAATAAGCTTCAAGAAATAATAATAATTAAAAAAATAATTATTTCTTCAATTGCACCAAACTGGCCAGCAGGGTTAGGACACAGCAGCGAGTAAATAACACAAGGGAAAACTTTGTAAACTTCAGAGGACCAAAGGAAGGGTGGCAGTGTGACAGGGGCTCACGCTCAGATCACGCTTTGGGGTAAAGCTTCTGTTTGTGATCAAATAAGTCAAGTTTCTCTCACTGAAGACTATTTTGGAGAAGGTCCCCGGGAAAAAAAATGAGCCGTTGAAATGCATCACTTAAAACATTCAGGGAGGGGAAGATAATTTAAAAAATAATAATAATAAAAAATAAAAACCAGTGTGTGCATGTGTATTTTTAAAGAGGTTTCTCATCACTGTGCTTTCAGATCATCCTCTGGATGAGGGTTCATTGTTTCACCATATTGTAGCACTGGAGCTATCCTGAGGAAACCTGCCATTTTCTGAGTGAGCAGCAGCAGCTCACACAGGCATGTATCTCACCAAACCTAAGGTATTGAAAGAAGAAAAAAAAAAAAAGGAAAAAAAAGGGAAAAAAAAAAAAAGAAAAAAATGGCACTATGGATTATATTCATTTGAAACACATAATAAAAAATGCCAAGGTCTAAATTTAATTTATTTTTGTCATTTAGAATACAATGGATAGATAATCATCTCAACGTGATCAGCCAAACATCTTTACTTTGCTAAACTGTTAAAGATTTTAATTATGCTAGCTTTGGAGAGCACTGGTCTAATGAGGCGATAGACTCCAGAGAATCTAAGTGGTTAAGAACTGTGAAATGAGTCTGATAGGATTTTTTTATATTCACCGTGGATCGTTTGCATATCAAAGAGGAGTAAATTATTGCACGACAGACCAATAACCTTCCCCGCCTTTCCGAGAGTAGCATTAACAAAAACAGTTGGTCTCCGGTAACGGTTCACTACAAAAAAAATGCTAAAATCCTTAAGTATCTGCAATTAATATATATTAGGAAAGAGGCTTCAATTTATACATTAAGTGATCAGATATTCTTAAGACACATCCGTTCCTCTAAAGCCACGTCATTTTCCTTTCATCAGACCCAAACGCCAATTATATTTTGATGGATTTTGTCCCAAATGAGCATTTAGTTATTAGACGTATTCAATTATTACTTGTCCCCTGAAATTAAACCTCTGAGCAAATTAAACAAAGAAAAAGGTCAGTACACAAGCCTATGTCCTGTTTTGCTGTACCGGGGGCTATTATTTTCAAACACCTTGCGAAGTGACAGTGTGGGATGTATTTTTAGCTAACACGCTTGACAGGACTGTCTGCGCACTAACAATTACCTGTGAGCACGGCTGACCCTTACACCACTGTTTACTCAATTGAAACAATAGTGAATAGACTTGTCTGTTGATGATAACATATTGATAGGAGACCGTATGAGTCGACACCTATTTTTATTTTCCAGAATAAGCAAATAGGGAAAGAATAACTGGCTTCCCCCCCCCCTTTTCTTTTTTTCTTCCACCACCCCCTTATCTGGATTTCTGTGGGTTTTTAATTAGAGGCAGGCCAGCACCCACTTTCCTCTCCCTGTCTGACTTTCTCCTCTCCTCCTGGTCACTCCTGGATCTACCAATGCTTTATCCCGAGGAAAAGCTTGCAAGTGTTACAGCCATTAAAACAGACATACCCAAAATATTTATACCTCGCTGTAGATCCTCTAAAAGTCCAAGTGTTTGGGTCTAACTTCCTATGTAAGTGTAACTCATATTAGCATTAACAAAAACTATACTGCACCTTGAAAGGAAACTAAAATATACGCAGTTGTGTGTGTGGGGGGGAAATACACTGGAAATAATAAGGAGAAATTCAGGTTAGGTGACACGGTTTTAAAGAGTTAACTGTGATGTCACACGCATCTGCGCACAATTCGACGCTGAAAAATGACTACATCACTTGATTAATAAAATAAAATTTTAAAAAAGCCTCTCTCCTCCTTCCCCAAATTTAGTTCTTAGAATAATTCTGGAGCGAATTCCTAAGTAGCCTGTCAAAGCGGGCAGCTGAAAGGTGTGCTCATTACTCATCCGGCAAAATGGTTAAATAAAATAATAGAACAAATGGTAAAAGCAAGTCAAATAGATCCACGAACACTCGCAATAAATTATGTAATTTACCATTTAGCTGTTTCATTTTAACAGCGAGAGCTAAATTTTAAGTCAGGTTCCCAGAACTGCGCTGCAATTACCCGAGATCGCTGCTGCTGGTGCTGCAACTTCGGACGTACCAGTAACGGGGTTTAGACCTGAAACTGCCAAATCTAACAGAGCAATCAGGCACCCAGATGTCTCAGTCCTATTATTTTCACTCACTGGTGATCTGAGCTGTGATTTGCAGTTTCATTTTGCAGATACTAAAGATCTGTCTCTCGCAGCTCAGAACACCACTGAAATGTGGTTTATTTTTAAATTGCTGCTACGTACAGATGTAAAAACTAGATTATAGATGTGTCTAAATAAAAACCAGCAAAGATTACACAAATATAACATTAAAGGATGTGCTATTTTGTGTAAGACAATAGGCAAGCACTAAAAACTAAAATGAAACTAAAATGCAGCTTTAAACAATGTATTAGTTTAAAAACATAGGAAAAATATCACTTATGAGGTAGCATCCTCGCCTTAGAAACATTTATTACTATGACGGACCCTTAAGAATAAAAGCAAAATGCTTTTAACTGAATTCATAGACACATTTCCTAGAGGGATAATTTTTTTTTTCTTATATGCACATTCACAGTATTTGCCTCAGTCCTGCAAACTGTTCTGAAAACAAAAGGGCACAATATATGTTTGGGGATTTTTGGGGGGTTATTTTTGTTTGGTTTTTTTAAATAAGAAGTGTCCATTACCAATTATTTTAAACTATAGCTCTGGCTCTTCACTGCATTTTTCAGGACAACTAGTCCCCTTCATTATGAAAGAAAATGTAGGCACAGGTTTAAAAAATGTATGTTGTGGGGACAGTTGACAGATTACTGCTCACGGAACTCAATTTCCCAACCCCAGGTATCACCAGCTCAAAGACAAACAGAGTTGCTCAACCTCTTTGTGTCCTTGTACCTCCATACCCAGGTGACCATGTTCAAGCAAGCAGAAAGTTGATTTAAACCTCATAATGACATCAGTTTTAAGCCATCGTCTCTCTGATATAAAAAAAAACCCCACATAATAATAAAATATTGTGCTGTATTGCAACCTGCCTGAATTCTCAAGCTCCTCTTTCCTCCCGCCGCCGAGCCCCCGGCTCCAGCCGCCCCCGACACTCACACCTCATTTCCCTGCAAGAACCAGCCCTTTCTGCTTATGTTTACATCGTCTCTGGCGTGCAAGTCGCTACCCCTTAGGTTTTAAATATGCTTCTTTGCGGGGACTAATAGTTACACTACCCTGCTAACCATATCAATCAATGCCACGACTGCTGAATTACCTACTGGTGTCTCCGATGTGTTACCGCACAGATTACACTTCATGCATCACCACATTCATTTCTTTCACATTACACATGAGCGTGTCTTGTCACTGCCCAATTGCCCTCCTTTGGACAGCTTAACTGATGTACTATACAATGAACCTTACCGAGCCAACTTAATAGTATAGGGGCTGTGGGAAAAATTAGAAAGGTTGAAGCTTGAGGCCGGTGGGTGTGTGCGAACAGCCGGGGATGCTTCCAACAATAAATCTGAAGTGTAATTAATGCGTTACAATGTTCGGGAAGTATAAATGGCATTTCGCCTCCATGCCCTTTTTCCTGGACTCATTTCACACCTTCTCCTCATCACACCAGGCACACCTCATCACACCAAGCTGACTGACCAACTACCACCCCAGGCTTGATCCTCCAGCTCCCACTCAGGTGCCACCTTCCCACACATCAGCCTCCCAACCCATGCACAGGACTAGTCTAGACCAGGTGTCCAGCTCTGGGATGCTGGAAAGCTAATCCGAGTCTTGCAGAGGGAGGTGTCAGGTCCCCAGAAGCTGAGTCTCTCAAGACAGGAACCAGGCGCTCAAATATCTCAGTGGCTCTGGCAAAAATCAGCCTAAATAAATCATGCCAGCCACATGGCAAAGCTTTCTGGTTTTGTTTCCCTTTATCTATGTGAGTTAGTATTCACCAGCCATCTCCCTCTCCTTTTGCAGCCACATGAAGAAAAAAGGTGGGTAAAAAACAGAAATAGTTTTGTCCCGTCCGTGTGTCGTCATCCCCCCCCCTTTAACTGAATAGAGCTGAAAGTAAATTCATTATATGGTTTAGCAACTAGTAGCAGCCCTAAGGCTGCTCTGAAGAGCCCAAATCATTCAACCTGAGCTGACTCAAGTTGTTGAGGTGGATGTTTAAATTTATTATGAGGCAAGGGAAAGAAAAAGCATGATTATTCAGAAATACCAACATCATGGTTGAAAGGCTTGGTCTTCCCTGAGCTATGCCAACTTTGAACAGCCTGCCTTCATCACAGCAGTCAGGGCTCAGGCAAGTCTGTTTAAATATCCCAAGCCTTGCAGGCAGACCCAGTTCAAAACCAAACAACAATAAATTCAAGTCAAAGAGGGAAAGGGAGAATAAAAAGTCTAGGTTATCGTCACTGTCAAAAGTATTATGATTTAAATAGTTATTGCTTTCAATCAGTATCCTAAAACAATAAAAATAGAGATTTCAGGAAAGCAGTAACTTCTTGTGGACTGCAGGGACCGAACAAAGATGTCGGAGGCTCTAATTGTCAATAACACCATTAAAATTAAATGGATTTACTCCCATTTTGTCTCAGTGTGGAGGGCAGAATGATGCTCTGATGCACACAGGCAGCGAGACGAAGGCCGTGTGAAGAGGCGTGGAGAGGAGACGCTGCCACCGCTCCCTCTCGGCTGCAGCCAAGGGCAGTCGGATTTCTGCAGCCTGGCAGTGTGCAGATCACAGCTCCTCTGCGCCCGGCTCCTCGCCAGGCCGGAACCAGAAAGGGCCCAAATAACATATTTAGGAAAGGAAAAGCTGCTCTGACACTACCCTTAGCCATGAACCCAGCACCAAGAATCGATTAAGACACCTCCTGTGAAGGATTTCAAGCCCAGATTAGTACAACCAGCAGCTTCCAGTCTGCCAGACCAGCTATAGCTGTGCAAATTGACTCCCAACTCCAAACCATCTGCCTCCTACTAGCCAGAGCAGTCCACGATTCCAGCACTGGCTTCTCAAAAAACCAGCTTTATAACGCTTACCCTGCCTGTCAGGATTTTTCTATGCTTATTATTTTACGAGCCTACAAGATCTCTCTCTTTCTCTTACTGACTGACAACGATCTGCATGTGCATGCTCTCGCTTCACCAGACAGCTGGCAGCTCCCGAACCCCTCACCTACCTTGTGCAAGGGGTTGCAAAGGCAGAGTAGGCTGGCCAGGCTGGATCGTCAGCAGCCCCTGACGCTGCAAAGACAGGAGGTGCTGCTGTTGCAACTGCTGCATCTGTAAGAGTTGCTGCTGAAAGGCCAACTGCTGCGTAGCCACCTGCTGTTGCTGGGGCTGGAAAAGAAAAAGAAGGAAAAAAAATAGTAAAAATGCACATTTGTCAATCCAGAGTAAAGCATTAACAGAGGATCTACAGGGCTCCTCATCTCAACACATTTCAACTTCTGATTGCAGTCAGCCAGTATCAAGGCAAGCTCACGAGCCCACCACCTCCTATCGCAGACCCCAAGGCACGCTCAGGTGCCAGAGCTAACCCCAGGGCTGCCCACAAGTCCCACCTCTGGCAGTTACTTGCATCCTACCTAACCCCCCTGCCACCCCAGTTAAAATGCCACGCAGCGTTCCTTTGTCCGGGCGGTCGGTTGCGTTCTACCCCAGAAGCGGCTGCATTTCAGCGGTGGGTAAAGCAAAGGCTGCTGGCAGCTGTTAAAGTCCTGGGCAATTCTTGGAGGCCAAAAACATGTTTAATGTGGAGAATCACACCACTAGCTCACAGTGCACTTGGATGTAATGAAAACCAACCCTGCACTGTGCTCTGTTTGCTCATGCAAGGGTCATCTCAACTCTTAAGGCAATACGATGACGGCCTTAATTTATGATATTTTATACTTACTCTCTCTTATTCATCCATCAAGCCCCACAATAGGCTGTTGTGTGCAGAATTATTCCGTGCTGTATTTAAGGCTGCTACTCCTGCACTTTGAAAATTTTAATTATTCTCACTAGAAAGAAGATGGAGTTGCCTTACTCCACAGGGATGTGAACCTTGAACCTTCGAGGTGTAAAAGAACATGTTGCTTTTCTCACCACTGTACCCGGAGAAGCTTTTAACTACTCTGTTTATCACTTCTGACATAAATAAATGAGAAAAAATCAGACCTTTGAAGAAGAAAAACTTCATCTAATATTGTTAATTAGCCATGACAAACGATGAAATAACATTGTAAATCTTTCATAGAAACAGCCACTAGATTTTAATTACACACATTCATAATTTAGCAAACAACATCTTACTTGAATGTGAGTGTTTAATATGTACAGTACTCCAGGCTTCAGAGTCCTTAATTTTGTTCAGTTAAGGAAGCCTCTAGGTTTTGCTTCCATGCTCATCTTGTATTTTATTTGCTTTGTTCTTTAAAATCCATGAAAGGCTTTGCATTTTGATAAATATCTTTTTATTTATTGTACAATGACAGGAGGAAAACTTTTGTTGTGTAAAACATCAATACATCATGCCAGTGTTTAGCAGTTCCTTGTGCTAGCCAAAAAAAAATTAATGTAGATTTCCTTAGTAATTATCTGAGTGATAGAAAGATAATACAGTGCAGTAGTACAATAAATAGAAGGAAATTATCTAATATCCCTAATCTGCTAGGAATCATATCAAGGTGGAGGTCTTACACACATTATGGCTAACAATGATGGAAAGAAAATTAACTCTTACAAAACTGCATATTTCCACAAACAAACCCCGGCCAGGTTCCAAGCTTTTTGTCGCCCTTCCTTGACACCGAGCCAGAGGATCACTGGCCCCATTCCCTGCTAGTGTCAAGCAGGGGGTAAAAAAAAAATAAAATCCACCAGAGCTGCAGGAGCAGGACTGATGGACATCAGCCAGGGGCTTGGCTCCCACTTTCTTGGACCACCATGCCCCATCAACCATAACACTGCAACCAACTGCACACCCACCACTGGCGCTGCCAGGCAGTCAATTTACCTTCTTGATAAAGTCAATTTACCTTCTTTCTAAAGAAAATCTAGGACTTCAAGAACACAGATAAACAAATAGCTGTTTAGATAGTCTGAAGCTCGGAGAGTTTTCATTTCTTTCCAACAGCTTGCTCAGACAGATCCAGTTGTAGCAACTATCTGCAACAGCACCAGATGAACGCAAGCCCCAGCAACAGTTATACTGAGTTACGAGTAATGCTTGCCTCCATAAATATTCATTTTCTAAATGTATATGTATACTTAATACATATTTTTAGATATAAGAAATGGTATCACAGAAAAAAACTAGTTACAGGAAGCTGCGTTTTACCAATTTGCCATTTGAGTGTAAAGTTAGCACATCTTTTTTTGTTGTTGGTTTGGTTTTTAAAGAACTCTTTATATAAATTGACTGATGCCCATTTGGTTGCCTTCTCAGCTATCCTAAGAAAAGCTCTTGAACGCTCTCTACTTTGAAAAGCCAGGATATAAAAGTATACAAGGCCCATTGTCCAAGAAAGAATTTAAAAGCAAGACACGTTGCCAAACTGTGCTCCCCACCCAGTTACCAAACACAGGATACAAGGCAGTTTGTTTACTTCTCACAATTGAATGCATACAAAAAAGGTCTCAGTGCAGTCCTGTTGTCAGGTCAGTAGTCAGTGTTAAAATGCTGAAATATCCTGATAAAACTTGCATTTTTGATCCCCTCCCTAAAGCTTCTGTCAAAGGTCTGTTTTCCTTTCTTAGGTTACTCCCTACTGCCTAACATAAACTGTCACAACTGCTGGAGGACGAACGGCCCTGTTCGGAAAACAACCCGCTCCGTCCAACAGCCAAGGGGGATCCTCCTGCAGCTCTGACACACACCCCCTACCCCCACCCCCCTTGCCTTGGGGAGCCCCAGCCTTGTAGGGAGAACGGCAGCCTCGTGGGCACAGTGCTGAGATCTGGCCCCGGCACCTCTCGCTCACCCTCTGCTACACCGCGCAGCCAGCGAGTAAAACCCACCAAAAGACTTAGTGGGGTCCGTCTGTTACCCTGCTTGGGGGTCGGATCCCTTTTACCAGCAGAGCTGGGGAGATTTGTTGTGTGTTTCTTCTTTCCCGACAGCACAATAGGACGAGGCACTAACAAAATGACTTGGGGGATGCAGGACATGAATACACTTGTTCCATCTGTCAAGGTACGAACTCAGCCCTCGTTAGCACAGCAGCCGCTCATCCCCACCACAGCACCGCTCCCCATGTGACCTGACCATCAGCTTTTAGTAGGAGAGGGAGGGGAAAAAATAATAATAATAAAAGCCCACCGTCTGCACGCTAATTTAGCAAGAATAACCCCCTTAAGGCAGAAAAAACGGGGCTGAACAAACCGTCGGGACGAAATGCATCGCTGAAACGGGCCTTGTAAAACCACCAGCAAGAATACTCCCCCAAAACCCTAGAAAATGCCAAAGAGACTTGGGTCCCTTGTTCTCTTAACAGCTATAGTGTTAGAATGCTCTTCTTAAACCAGGAAGGAGTCCTTTCTTTTTGTTGCTTTCACCAGTGTAATATCAGAAGTGTGACCACAGTAAATCAGTGTGTTAGATATTGAAATGCCATCACATTGTCTAACTTCCCTTCTCGTCCTTTTTAACACAAAGTATATTTTTTCTTTAAGCTCCAAGCCCTCATCTTTGTGTCTGAGATGCTCTCCTGTCTGACAACAGCAATTTAGAAGAGTTAACTTTTATCGTTCATTCTGCTGTGTAACTTTCCCCTTCAAATTTCTTTATCTGCCCTCTGAGCTCATCTGAACTTTCATGTTCTCCCAGCATGCAGGCTTGCATTCAAAACTATGTCTAATAGACCAAATAAGAGGTTAATAAGAAGTGGCAACAGAAAGAAAAAATACAATCCCTGGTAACTGATAAGAATGACAGTGGCAGCCCTTTATTGTTTGTCTTCAAATATAGAGTTAAAGATCTTTAAAAAACTAAATTTTGACGCCTTTGAAAAGAAAGAAGCACAAAATAACAACAGGGGGTTATTGCCTGCCAGCCACAGGGGAGAAGCTCCATAATTCTTATTCTCCCTTTTGAAGGCTGTTAGAAATCTGATTCAAAAAAGCAACAGCAGAAGGAGAAAGCCTCTTGAGGCTATCGCCATTTCCTGTGATCATGCATAATGCGTTTCAAAAGTGGGTTTTTACCAATTCTGTTGATCAATTGCACCTCCTTCATATTCCCTCTTTTTTCTGCTGTGTTTACATCTGATGTGACTCAATGACAAGCGCTGTCTGAGACTGTGAAACAGACCTGTCATGTTGATTTATGGGCGCATCAAACCACGACTTGTCCAAACTGAAGCTCGCAGTTCATTAATTAGAGAGTTGTGACTTTGAAGTCAGCTTTCAGACTGTGGTTTTTAACATTTGGCTTAATTTATATGCTCTTGAATGTGGATCTCTAAGGAAAAAACTGAAATTCCCTTCTTGTCTTTGAACTTCTTTTGACCGCACAATAATCATTTCTTTGTCCAGAGTGATGCCTGCATCCCAGAGTCATTAACGCGCATTGAACTGCCACTGATGAGTAAGCCCTACTGAATTAGAAAAACAGCCAGCAAAACAAAGCTGAGAGCATTCTGCACAGTGATATCTCACAATTACATGCCTTCCCTCCCTGTGCCATTTCCATTTTAATTACTGTTAGTCCTTTAGATTTACATTTTAGACACTTTTTAATCTGTTCCCTTTTTATTATAGTGGCGCCCGTAAGCGCGCTATGGTTAAGGTTGTGTCAGCGTTTCCATTATAAACCCCCCTGTTTTCAGGGGTTTATAACTCAGCTGGAAAAATTCACTCTGGGTTGAAACTTGGCACAGGTGGCATCATTTGGCCAAATTTTTTTTTTTTTTTTTTTTTTTTTTTTGGAGGGGTGGGGTGTTGGAGCACAGACATTGGGGTGTGCTTTGAGCAGCGTCACTTGTAAAGTGACACACAAGTGCTGCCGCTATCGCGGGACATCGGGCAGCGTCTCATGCCAGGAGGCAGCTCTGTAAGATCTACCTGAGCCAGCACAGGTGTCAGGTTAGAACATGAAAGTCTCAAACTCCTTGTGATGAGAGAGGTGAACTCGGTGCCTTAAGAAGACGTAATTATGGCAAAATTAAATGTAAGCGCACCAAAAATCAACAAAGTTTAGGACGTGACAGTTATTTTGAAAGGCAAGTGTATTTAACAGACAGAAACCACCCCGGCCTGTCCTGTTCCCGTGGCATCACAGCAAGGTCTCCTGCCACCGCGTCACGAACGGGCAGCGTTCCCACGCTACCTCTGCCTCTCAGACTTCGCTTCTTGGTGGTGGTGGCACCGCTGTTGCTGCTTCATCACGGTCCCCTCCTGCTAAACCCATGCTGTGAGGAACACGCAACCAGAACCCCGCCGGTTGGAAACTGCAAGCCCAAACTCAATGTCTCTTGGTATTCTGCCCTGTTTAGAGAGGCCAGCGTCGTAAATGGGCCCGCTGCCTTGCCCCATCCCCTTTACAACATAACTAACTTCCAAGAGCACTCTCCCAAGATACAAGTCTAGATGCTTGCTCCAGTACTCATACTGAACATCAAGGCATGGTCCCCTGCTATAAAATATGTGGCAGCAAGCAAATGGAAAGCACAGGAAAATACAGGCGAAAACAGGACAATAACTCTAAATGTGAAAGCTGAGACCCGATAGAGTCAGTTCAGTTGTGCAATCATTTATAAGATGAATGACAGTTTAATAGCCACTAGACAGTCCCCAGGGATCTGTGGTTTGAAAGTAAAATGGGTATTGTCTGTACCTCTTTAGGCTGTTTTCCAGCATGTTGTTGCTGTAAAAGTTGAAGCTGCAACTGTTCCTGTTGTTTCTTATAAAACTCTTGAAGCTGCTGCTACAAAGAAAAGGAAAGATGGTAAGTAACAAAGTGGAGAGCCAATTCAGTGTCCCTTTTGGTGTAACACACAAACTGTGATTTGAAAAACAGCATCCTTTTATCTGTAATGGTCTGACCTTTAGTTTGAAACTCAACAATAAATTCAGTGCACACTGACTATTCTTGGCATTATCGTTTGAAAAGTAATCTCCAAAATGAACTGATGAAAAACATACCATTTTCTACACAAACTAATTAAAATAAGGCAAGGAATGACCTTTGATTGTAACAACAAAGCCAAAATGCCCTTGCTGAGAGAGCCTGGCGAATCTCTGTTGTGAAACACACATGCTTTCTAAATGATAGGGTTTGACTGTATGAAGTGTTGTTCAATACATGCATAGACATTCTGGGAAATACCCTCCTCCTCCTCGCTCCCCAGATGTGCACTGGGCTGGCCCAAGGTCAGGTCAGGCTGGATGCTGATGCCTGCCCGGGACTCGTGAGCCCCTGCGGTGCTGTACTTTACGATAACGGAGCCTCGGGGCTTGTCGGTGGCCAACTTTCAGCTGAGAAAGGACCACTGGCTGTGAGAAACACTGGCACACCTTGGCACGGCCTACGTTGGCTGAAATCAAACCCATCGAGGCCTCTATTGCCACCGTTTCCATAATTCTTTACAGTTCCAGATGGATGTAACGAGGTCTAAAATGGGAATTACCTCCCTACTACCTTGTTTATTCCAATTAGGGCACACCATGCTTTCTGGGGGATGCAGGCCAAAGCAACAGGGACATCTGCCGAAGTCCTGACACTTAAATATGCATCTGTATTATTTAGCTGATCTTGGAAACATTCCTAGCACTGCTCCCTGGATTTGTTTCCAGTAGCTATTTCTAGAATTAAAAACAAAAGAGCAGTCGGTTCATCTCAGAGCACGGCTGCTCTGAGATTTGGACCCGAGATGTGGGCAGCTTCTTTCACCCAGGAACATTTTGAGAGGTGAAACCCTCTGGGTGGGGCCACCTGAGCAGCTGTTAAGGAAACAATTACCTGTTGAAGCATGAGTGCCTGCTGCTGTTGGAGCAGGACTTGGAGTTGCTGGGGAGTTAGCACTTGTTGCTGGAGGATCTGCTGCATTTGCTGGGGAGTGATCACTTGAGGTGTCATCATAGCCACCGACACTGGAACCTGAAGCACGAGAGGAGAGCACAGAGGGGGTCAGAGCAGTATCACAGCAGCTCCAACGTGCTGCTCACCATCCCCGCGCCAGCATCGATGGTGCTGCAGGCGAAAGAGTCCTCGCAGCCCGCTGCAGCAGGCACAGAGGTACACACCATGTTCTCCTGGAGACTAAGTTCTCCTTTTGCAAAACATTACTGCGATGGGAATTCTTCAAAGCAAGCAATACGGTAAACCCTGGTTAAGATTTATTTATTTTTACAAGAAACTATCGACTGGGTCTTTCCCCCCCAAAAAAGCCCTCGCCTTTTGTACCGAAATCCAACAGCCGAGTATCCTGCGCTGATGGGATCTAGACCCTATTACCACAGGTTTTTAAGAAAATTGAAGGAAGGCTCAGTGATGTGAATAACAGCACTAGACTCCTGTGCAATTTTAACAGAAAGGCCCTACCACGATGTCTTTACCATTCCATATTCACCCAGCATACAGATGTCTTCAATTCTTTCATATTATGTGAGATACCATTAAAAGCCGCTTTCCATGACATTTCAGTGACAAACAGCTACAGTGATGAACTTGATAGCATTTCATATTTGCAACTGTTAACACGTTTCTGCACGGGCATCTTTGCAAGGAACCTGTACACTGTATCTGAAAGGATGATGTCTTGTTCAGATAAAACACTGACATTAAAATGACAGGCTGTCTTGGCCAAGGTTACACAAATTGTATTCAAGCGGATACCTAATGACAATGCTATGAATTCTGCAAGCTTTCTAGAATGTAATTTAGCTATTCAAAATAATCACTGCACTTGTGTTTAATTTGCAGACTACATGAGAACCATTTTGTCAGTCCTGGTAACGCAAGAAGACTATTTCCCTAGAAACCCATCCCTCTACCCTCCACCCCAAAAAAAGGAAAAGAAGGGGGGGGGGGATCATAATAGAGGAAAAGGTAAAACCCGTTTGAGTTTTAACAGTAACATTTAAGCACCTTACTTTTCTATAGTTTCAAATCAAATACATGACAGCACAAAACTAAAAGCAGTAAAGGATATACTTTGCTAAAAAGGATCTCCTGTCATCTCATGTATTACAATAAAAGGTAATAATATGTTTAGCACTTGTTCTGTGCACCACTTTCTAAAAAATCAGTAGACAATAGCTGATCAGAAGATAAAGGAATTTTAAAAAAGATCTATCTTCCAGTGTAGTAGTAAGCAAGAGAGAAATGCAGTATTAATTTTATGTAACGTAATGTCTTAATATGCAGTTTATCTTGACTTTTTCACATGATTTGTCCTGTCATTTGCATAGCAAGCTCTCATTCCTAATTTCACAGTCATTATGCACTGATGTCCTGATTTCTCAGCATCACTAATTTTGATGAACTAAAAACGGTTCCTGAAGGTCAGAGGCATGTACACCGTGCATCTCCCCACGTCGTTGTGTACACATTGTGTGCCAGGGCCAGGCACCGCCTTGGAAACATCTGTCTGAGCACAGCCTCTCAAAAGCTCCGTGTGCCTCTGACATCCCATTAACTCCAGCCCGGAGAGGTCTTCGGCACCTTCCCACCCAGCTAACGTGGTCCAGGCCGGCATGAACACAGGCAAATGGAGAATTAATGACAGGTCAAATGCCAGTCCCACCAAAGGCGTTCTTCCATGGCTGGCGTCGCTTGGCCGTGCCCGTGGGAAAGCCACTGTGCCATGCCACCGCCTCGCCACGCAGCACCGGCTCCGAGGACACCGAGTCATCAAGGATGGGTAATCCCCTTAATTCAGAGTATCTTAATCTGTAGTCTTTTTAAAACTTTTCTGGGAGTAGAGCATCATGTCATCAAATCCTGCCGTCACTACCTTCACCCCGAAGCGTGACTCACCTTCATTATTCTCATCCCCCGAGAAGTTTACTTTACCCTCGGGTTTGTACTACCTTTCATTGAAGTTGGACTGAGCAAAGAGAAGAGGAAGCATGTTTAAGTATGTTTTCTGTGCCCTTCTTGGAAGATAGACAACACAAATACTCTTCAGTCAGATTTATGACGACAAGCAGGGATACAGACAGGAATAGGGTGGGGTGCTGTAAACCCTACACATCAGTGATTAATACGAAGGGCCGCGTTCTGCCGTCAGCTATGCAGAGACAACTCCCATTCACTTCCACGGCTTTTTTGCATGTTTATCTTGGGATAAATCTAAGGATTTGGCCCTACCTTTGAAAACTAGCCATGTACCTTCCGGTGAAGGATCTCCTAGCTCCATACTCTTTGCCACTTAACCAGCAAATAGAACTAATTTATTTCTATATAATATATAGATCTATAGCACACCCAGGAGTACAAGTTTGTGTCTATCTGTTCAACTTCGTATTACCACCTGAAACCACATTTTTACACCACATCTGCGCCTCTAAAGAAGGTCCTGCCTTCCATTTATAAACACAGCTAACGGCCACATTTAGCCAAAGTCTGTACTTCAGCTTATCACGAAAGCAACTTATGGAAACCTTTCACAATGAAAATTCAAATAAACCAGAAACCGCCGTGTTAAAAATGACACGCAGATCCCGGACACAAGCGTGGGCACACAGAGGGTTTGAGGGCTTTAAATAGTTAAGAGTGATGGCCTATATATCCACTCTCTTAACTCCCAACGTCCAACTTTTTCATGTAGCTAGTCCCGGGTAATACTGGGAATCAAAGGGCATGCAGCACCAGCAATAGGCTATTATAGCCCACACTTTATTACCCATTACTACCGAGGTCATTAGCGGTAAGAGTGATTGTACCGGTCTTAACCTATTGATCATTGTAACTACTATCATTTAATCCCGTGTTGAATGTCTGGAAAGCTGCTAAAGGCACACAAGAGAGAGTGCTTTAGCGATGAGAAATATAGCCAAAGCTTGGAAATTACACTTTGATTCATAAAATCTAGCCAGTGGTTTAAATCAATAGTATTTAAAACAGTCATGTAAGTTCTTAACTACAGCTCTCTAATATTTATGGGTCCCTTTTTGAGTGTATTCAGTCAAAACTAAACTTTATTTTAGATACTGTGCAATATACTGTACATTACGTTAGATAAAAAATATTTATTTCTGATATTTTGTCCGATAGTAAATGAAACCTAAACCGAGGGCTATAAATTAATTTTAGATTTCTATCTCTCCGATGTCAACTTAAATGCGTTGCCAAAAAAAATTACAAACCAACTTTAAAAATGGCTTAACTGTTTAAGTACATGAAAATGAGCGTGTTTTATGAGTTAACAATGAATCACAGAAGGCAGTTTATGAAGAGCTAAAATAATTCTGTCTTACTGCCTTCAGGGAGTTGAAGTTCAAATTAAACTACTGGCAGATATATTTAAAGAATGCTAAGTTAGCATGCAGAGCAGAAATCAGTCTTTTTTTTTTTTTTTAAGCTGTTTATTTCTATTTTCCACATGAAACACAATTGTTGTTATTGATATGATTAACGAACTACTTTTGGTATTGTTGACTGATAACAATAGGGTGTGGTAGATACCCAGCTGCATGTAAACCTGGCAGCAAAGGTAAAAATACAGCTGCAGTTTGGCTTTGGGAGCTGTACTAGTATAGACCTGCTGACATGCTAATACCATCAACGGCAAAAAATGTCTTTAATACTCACAATTCTTTTCAGACACTGTTTCTCCCAGGGTTCTGCCTGCTGTTCCTCCACACCCCCCAAAGCCCTCCCATCCCCACAGCCCCCTCTGCTACCCCCAGTTTCAAGCTCTGCAAGTTCACTGTATTTTGGTGAGACTGACCAAGGCAAACTTCCACAAACTCAGGGCAAGTTCACCTTTAACTTCACAGGGGAGTTACCGCAGGGATGCATTTGTCACTCCTCCACACTACCCAGACAAGGGTCACGGGGATGAAAATGATTTAGTCCTATTTAATCATCTCCATTCCTCCATTTTCAGTGATATTAATATAATTAAATACTAGCTAAATAATTTCAAGTAGTTTAATCTTGTATGAAGCAGGGGGGGAAAAAAAGGAAGAAAAAAAAAAAAGAAAAAAAAGGAAAAAAAAGGGAAAAAAAAATAGAATGCCATTTTCCCACAACGTGCCTTCGGTGTCGGAGACGGTTGTGGTCCTGTTAACTGTTAGCAGGCATGCATGGAAGATGGGGAGGATTTCCGTAATTCATAAAGAATAACTCTGCCAGAAAATCCTTTCCTCCTGCGATGTATGTTCAAACTTGATTTCAGCAAGACCTCATACCAGGCACCTTGGATTTCCAAACGGCAATTCTTCAGTTAAAGATTTTGTGATAAAAGTTAAATGGAGCACAACACAGCTGAACACAGAGAGAGTCGCTGAGGAACGGTTCAAAATACTGGGCTACGAATAAAAATAGATACATCTAGGCAGAGCCAAACTATAAACTTGAGTTGTCTTATTAGAAAGCTATGCCGTGCAATACATTGGAAATGTAAAAAAAAAAAAAACCTCCACCAAAGCAATGCAAAGCAGCTTTGCTCATGCCACAGGAGAAGATAAACCACTGATACCCTGGCAAACAGAGAAGCACGATGTCACGAGCCAGAGCAGAGCCCAGCAAAATCAAAAGTGCTGAAGGCAGGACCCACTTCCATCCTGAGACCAAAATGTTTCTGACATAATTATTTCATCCTCCAAAATAACAACGACAACAAAAAAAATAGACGGAGTTGGAAGTATTCACGCAGAAACTGCAATGCTCTTTCATTGTGCAAAATGGAATCTTGCTTTTAGACTTATTTTGCCATAATACACTACAACACATTAAGACAGGCAATGTTTATTATATTAATGTAAAATCAGCTAAGTAGTCTGTCATTAGCATAACTGTCTCCCTGTAACAATACAGCTCCCTATTAAAAGAGAACAGGGGGAAACCCCCTCTTTAATTTTAAATTAGCATTTTATTATTATAATTTTGTTTATTGTATTTTATCAGGAGGGAAGATCTCCCTCTGACCCACGGAAGGCAGTAGGATGGGCTATGCTGACATTCCCCGGAATGTGAGGATGTCTGCTGTCTTCTGTATTCTCTTCTAGCTGAGGAAAAATGAGAATATTTTCCTATTTGTTTACAGAATGAAACATCTGATCTTATCTACCACTTCTCATGCATACCAGGTTTCTCACTAAGTGCCAGGATAATTGTTTCTGCTATAATAAATACCCATTTAATTTGCATAAAAATATAAAGTTTACATAAATTAAATCCTTTCTACATCTAACATTTGTCAAATAGAGACTAAACCGAAACACACACAACCGAATACTCATTTAATAAGCTGAGTGAGAGTTCAACCTCGAGATTATCATCATCATTTTTCACATTTTAAAAAGTTATCGTTTTTGTTTCCCACTCCAGCACAAAAGGAAAAATTATAACCTGCTGTACGTGGCTCTGAACAGTGGTGGTATTTTATAATGATTCAGTTAAAAGAAAAAAAAAAAAAAAAAAGGAAATAAAAAGTCTCTATTTTTTCCAGAGTTTAGGAAAGGAAATGTTAGATCAAAACACTCTGCCAAAAAAGCCTCAAATAAACCAAAAGCAATCCTGCTTAGAAACATTTAAAATACCCCTAAAGCCCTTGAAAACCCCTTGAAACCCTCTCTCTCCCAAACACCCTTAATATACTGAGAGTGATCCTCATGTCAGACTCCTTACATTTGTGTATTAATTCATTAATACATTAAGGAGAGCTTAATTAAATAATAAAAGACCATGATTGAACCGGCAACATTTAATATGCCTAGAATTTCATGTGAGCAAAAAGGAAGTGTAATACAGAGGGGCTTTTTTTTTCTTTCTTTCTTTCTCTCCCTCATGACAGATGTAAGAAGAACTGCAACTCCCGACAGAGATTTCTAGGGAAGGCTGAGCCCTCTCTCCACTCCCTGGCTATTTTCTCCTGCAAGAGTCAAACCCGTAGCTCCCCGCTCTTCAAACCTGGGCCATTCAAGAGGACATATATTGTCCTGGCCAGCGACAGAAAAAAAAAACATAACTGTGAGCTGTTGAAAAATATTCACCTGATTAAATCACACTGTTTATTTCCCATAGAGCTCTGCTTAAACACTCAGCTGGGCTTTACCACTCTGGTTCCAAATGTAGCCTTTGTAACAGTTGTAAACTTTATTTGCTTAAAATGTGCAGTTTTTCACACCTATGGCAGACACCTACAGCTGAACATCACAGCTAAGCACAACGGCGCAAATTAGATTCTAATGAGAAAACATCAGTTGCTTCTTTGACAATCTTGCCATTCACTGATTTACTTCTAATGAAGACACACTCCAACCAGCAAGCTCACTGTGTTAAAGGTCAAAGCACGTTCAAAAAAAAGCCTCGCAAAATCAAGGCAAATGGGAAACCCGTAAAGAAACCTGCTCATAAAGTGGTGTGGCAATTAGAGTAATTGTGCAAAAAGCCGTCTTCAGTAAAAAGTAAAAGAAATTAAGCTGCCACTACTGTAACAGGTTAGATGAAAATCAAAATTTAATGTATTCTCCCTTGTGTCATCTTGTTTTGTCAAGACATCAAATAGAATTGGAAAGTACAAAATAACAAGCCCTTGAGAAATCACAGAAGCCGACCTTTTTGATGTTGTTGGTTTACCTTGTTCTCAGTTATTTGAACAATGATGTTTCAGATTTAAGGGCAAGATAAAGCTTAAAAATTAAAACCCGTTGTCAGTTTGGGGAGGAGGGGGTGTTGTCCCTCCCAAATAACCAAGCATCTTACCTAAACAATGAAGGCAAATCCATCCAAAACTAGTGCACAGAACAATTAGAAATTCCACTTTTTTGTTCAATATTCAGTCTGGGTTTTCTAACATTTATTCAACTTCAGTACAAATCACAGAACCTCCTGCTAGCAAAGGAAACCACGCTGGAAAGGTTAAAAACAAAACAACAACAACAAAAAACAAACAGACAAAAAAAAAAACCAACAACACAAACCTGACCAAAACAAAAAACGAACACACACCACACAAAAAAACACC
>JANHGN010025327.1:0-44432 GCA_024605025.1 Megaceryle maxima | reverse complement strand
GGGGGGGAGGAGCCGCCGCGATCCGGAGCTGCAGCTCCTACAAAAGCGTGTGTGTGTCGGGGGGGGGGCGACGACTGCTACCGACACCCCGCTCCCCCGCCGCGCTCACAGGCACTCTTCCTCGTACAATGGAGGAAGAGCCTCCCTGCCTCACTCCTCCTTCTCTCGCTCCTGCTCCCCGCAGTAAAGTGTATGTGGGGGGGTGTCCCAGGGGCTGGGACCCCCGCGGATCCCTTCCCGAGGCTTGATGCCTGGGGAGGGGGCGCAGCACTCCGGAGAGGCAGCCGGAGACGCCTCCCCCCCTCACCCCCCTCCGTGGCAGCCGGGGAGGCTGGGGGTGGGTTGTTGTTGTGGCAAGTTTCTCCTCCTCTGACAGAAATGGCGTCAATGGCAGCGAGTGTAGGGGAAGCCGCGGTGTGTGGGAGCTGGAGGGGAAGCAGCGGCCGAGGGACGAGGGGAGGGGGTTAACTGGGGCGAAAGGGGGGATCCAGGAAAGGAAGGGGGGAGTTTCAGGAGGAGCCCAACGCCCCCACCCCGATCCTTGTCTCCCCCTCCCCCCGCCCGGTGCGAGCGGCTGGTGCGGTGCCTTAGCGCTTTGTTTTAAATTCCAGGTCCAGCCTCGGCCGCTCAGCCCCTATCGAGGCTTTTCCGCAGCCTGAGCTCATCATGAAGGTAAAACACTCGCTTGTGCGCCTGGGAGGGGAAAGAAGGGAGGGTTGCATTAAGAAATCGTGTCCTATCTGTCAGTCCTTCTGTCCGGACCCCGGTGCGAGGCTCGGTGCTGGTGCAGATCCAGACTGCGGGCTGCTTCGCCCCCACTGCTGTGCTTTGGTGCCTTGGATTGTTTGCTGACGGTAGGGCAGGCTTTGCTCTGCCGCGTTATTCAGGGGGAAACTGTTAAGTTCGCTGAGCAGGGTTTATTCTCCTTCAGAAACGTTGTTTGTAGGAGAATAAGGACATGGCTGCCTTGGCTGAGTCTGCTTCATGGAGGAGCAGGGGACAGTCACCCTGCTTGAGAAAGTAACGTTGCAGGGGAAATGCTGGCTATACAACCGTGCTTACTTGATTAGGGGGTAAATGGTAGATTTACTTACTTTCTATTTGTTAATCGGAGTTTTGTTGAGTGAATAATCTTGATATGATCAGGAAGGGTGCATGTAAGATTCTCTGCAGTGAAATGATTGCTGTAAGATGCAGAAAGATTTTCAAACAGGTTCTAATTTTCTTATCAGTGCTGTGTAGTATTCACATACCTCATTTTTCTTCTCTCAGACCTTTCTAGACTATTTTCAATGTATTATGCAAGTTTTATAGAAAAAAGTCATATTGGTGGAACAGAATTTCTTCTATATGTGGTAAAAATCAGTGTTCTTAAAAGTAGTTTTTAACAACAGGGTTTGTTGGTTTGGTTTTTTTTTTTTATTTAATAATTTTGCTGATAGGTCTCTCTCAAACTACTATATATGTTACCATGACCCCCATGTAATTCAGCTCCCGATCCTGCTGGGCTGCAGTAAATCTCATTTCAAAATACTGTAAATCCTAGAAAAAATAATTGTTACAAACCTGTGATACATACTTTCTTTGATATTCATTAATAAAAAAGTGCAGTCTGGGGGGGGGTCATGTGCTATCAGAGTTGTGCTTACTGTCAGCAAGTAAGTATTATGTAAAACATGTACCTAGTATTACGTTCACTGCTGGAAATGGTAATTGATGGGACTGTTTTAATTTCTAGACTGATCTGAGTTGCTGAGCAGCAAACTAAGTCTCTTTGTATAGCTGTTAAAGGTTTAGCATGTTCTTTTTTTTACTTTGATGACTTAGTGACAGTATCTTTAAAAAAAATCATGCTTTTAATTGCCCTCCCTATGATCTTTGTTGAACAAGTGTTAAGATCTAAAGTACCACACAGATCTTTCTCATTAAAAGTCAACTATTTATGAATTTACAACAACAGGCTGTTGAAGTAGTATGATGTGGAGCTTTCCAAATGTGGCTTGTTGCCCGGTAGGGATGCAGGAGACGGAAGCAAGAGAAATATGAGGCAGTATAAGAAGCTTTTTTTTTCCCCTCAAAAGGAAAAACACTTATTTAAATGACAGCTAAATTTGCATACATTTCTAATATTCTTTTTCCATGTAAACAAATCTTACAGTTACCATAGAGATTAGGTTCAGATACTGTGGTTGTAGAGCCATATAAATATGTAGATATATAGTTGGGAGGATGAGGAGATCAGATCACAAGTGGAATGCAGAGTGTTCTGTGAAATAGTGATAGAGACCCACTTCAGGCTGAATTGAGCATACAACAAATGCTTATAGTAATAAACATGGAAAATTGTTAATACAGCCATATTTTATTTATTTATTTATTTTTAAAGCTCTCAGCTTACTTATTCTTTGATAATTATTGTGCTACCCTTGCATTTTTATTTATTTTTAAAATGTGAATTAATTATGTCAGGGTGTTCAAATGCTATGTTTAAGTCTGCAATTTTTGCAGTTTGTATGTGTGTAGCGTTAACTTAGATATGCTTGAGATAACTCAGTACTTTATTTACTGTGTCCTGTAATGTTAAGTGAGGTTAATCTGTAAGTCATTACATTGAGGCTTTAGTTAGTACAGTGAAACTTGTAACAGAATTGTAGCTCAACAGAAATGTCTTTAAGATTCAACAGTCTAACCAAGACTGTTTTTTAAGATTTTGGGAGTGATACAATACATCAGTCTTTCTTTCTGGCTTAAATTTTTATTTTATTTTCTGAGTTTACAAGAATACAAGTTAGTCCAACAAGAAGCGGTAACAAAGTGTTTAAGAGAATTAGTAGCTTTCTGTTCATATCACCACAAGGTAACATTGACTGTACTACATCAAGATACTGTTTAAATATGACTCTATATTTGTGTGCATTTATTTTGTAAGTTATTGAAAGAGCATGTCTCAAGCACACTTCAGCACGTAGAGGATTTAATGCTCTAAGGCCTAGTCTTACTGTGAGTCTGCTGACTGCATGATTGAAGCCTCTGCTTTATGCCTTGGTCATTCTTTCAGGTGCAGAGGGTTGTGTATTCTGGTGTATGGAGTATTAGAACTGGATTCTTTGTTGATACCTTTGTATCTTTGGGTGAACTTGAACAACTCATTTAGCTTTACTGACTCCTTTTTCCCATCTGTATAGTATGGATATAATATTTATCATTCTTTGTAAAACAGAGTGAGGTTTATTTAGGAAGAGCACTAAGTTGTATTGATAGAAAGCTGGAAGTCATGCTCTTGCACTTTGGAACCCTCCGAGACAAGAAAGGTGTGCTGCCTACTGAGAGATCACCACCTCCAAAGCTGTTAGCGTAGTTGTTCTCCTTGCAATCACCCAACTTAATCTAAGTAAATAAAGTTGTTTGTATAAACTAGCAACTTTAGCCTATTAAGTAGTCCTCCAATGGACTGCAAGGACCACTTGAAGGCAGTCTTGAAATATGTCTTAAAAGAATGACTGAAGTCTTGACATAATTGTACTCACTATTGTGATGTGCTACTAAATCGGGCTTTTTCTTGTGTTGAATGACCTCTGGTAGTAGTTGATACAGTTGCATAGGCAACGGTTAGGATGATTTCTATGTTGTAATGAAGCTTTTTTTTTTTTTTTTTTTCCCTTGTTTATCTGAAGCACCTTCTGCATAAGGTCTTTTCACCTTAACTATGCTCCAGAAGCTTGTAGAATCTGATTATTTAAAAACTAACGGTATGCCATCTAATTACTATCTACTAAGTAGGTAGCAATGTATATATAAAAACTTTATTATAGTTTGCTTTTACTTTTTACCCAAAGTCAGGAAATAAACTCCAGGAAAGCAGAGTCTCCCCTTTTAAAGAAATAAATAAACATGCCCAGTTTCACCAATTATTTGTACTATTGTAAATGCTCCTGAGATTTTTAATATGTATCGTGGCATTTGCTTGATATTTAAATATGTGAATGAGCGTAATAATGTACCCACTGTAGTTAAAAAGTTCACTGCTTACTGGTGATAAAAATAGTGAAGCTAGAGCAATGCACTGTGAATTAAGTGCTCTGAAATGATTGCTTAAATGTTTTGATGCTATTTGCATGTTAATGTTTTTCAGTCTGTAAAATATGAAGTGTTTAATGGTTGTAGATATTTCTGTTCGGTAGCCCTAGATGGTCCTGAGTGCTTGCTCAGAGCTGCCATAATAACAAATTAAGGAAGCCATGTGTACAGTTTATGGTGCATTTTTTTGTTTTGGTTTGGTTTTAATTCACCCTGAATTTATATTTTGATTTCAGTAGGCTTTCCCAGTGAGTCTTCTAGCTATCCACAGAGTTTACTGGTGCACACTGATGCTGTAACTGCTTTCCCTTAAAGCCAGTCAGTCTGTTGCTCGTGTTCTCTGCCATACTGGCAGAGAACAAAAGTGAAATGTCTAGTAAATTTTTCAGTCCCTAATTTCCAACTTCGAGCACAAGTCAGCTGAAAGTCCTATTGCTCTTAGGCAGGCTGGAAACCAGTCATGGAATGTAGTGACCTTTCACTTTCTGGTTAACCATTTGAATTGCGGCAGAAATGGAGATTTATAAAGGAAGAGTACCATTAAAGTAATTTTTGTGCTGGAGGTAGGAGAACAGGTAAGTCTTAAGAGGTGGTTTTCCTCTGTCATTTGTTTTTGCATTATGAAAAATTATTTTCTTAAATTCTGTCCTGATGTTCCAGTTTGAACAAGTGATCAGAGGCAGTAATTGACTTCCTCATGCTTGCATAATTATGTAGAAAGGAAAGCAAGCACCACTTGCACCAAGCAATTACAAGTCATGTTGGAATAATCTATGTTATTTTTAAATTGGTTAATTGCACTTTTGAAATTCCAATCTTAGTATATTTTACAGTGGCTAAACAACATGGAAGTCTTGAACTTAAATCTGCATGTTTAGCATTTGACTGTTCAGTAGTTGCATGTGTTGATAAAGATTCAAACAGACCACCTAGTGGAAAAAGGCTGTGTTAGACTGAGAAGACTAAAGTAATAAACTATCAGTATTAGAAAAGTTTAGTTGCGTGTATTACTGTCTTCAAAGTTGGTCAAGGATTTTTGGATCGGTGCTCTCACGGCAGCATGGCTATTGTATCAGGATACTGTCTGAGGAAAAATGTTAGTAGAACAAATAATGAATACACATATCTTCACTATAGCTCTTTGAGATGGTTATTCAGTTCACTGTCATCTGAAACATGTATTGTACACATGTAGTGCAGAAGCTTGCTGTGATATGCATTACATTGCATTTCTGTGTGTTCAAATAAATTCTGCATTGTTGTTGAGAAACTCTGCAATGGTGTTGAGGTATTAAGCTTTACAGTCACTGTCAAATAATCTGAATGCTTTGCTGGTCACGTAAACAAAAAACAACAACAAAAAAGGACTAACTTCAAGAGAGGTGGAAATTATACTTTTGTTTCAATGTGATTTCAAATTTTTGTTTAAATACGAGATATTAACACATTTCCCTTAAAAATACAGGCTGTAGAATAAAAATTAAAGGAGATTGAGATTTTTCTCATTTGAAAAAGGTAGCAAATTTTATAGAAAAACGTAGGTCTTAAATTTTCTTGGCACTGTTAATATGATACAGAGCCATCCAAATGCTAGATTATTTATCAATTTAAACTTACTTTAGTTAACCTGTTGTGAAATGCTATAGTATGTTGTCTGCAGTTCTGTTTACTGTAGTAGGCACTTCAGCTGTTTTTACAGAAATGTACAAATCTGAACAAACATGGATCTTGAACTGCTTTTACCTTAAGTATGATTCAGGTCACAGTTGAGAAATGTCAGGAAGGCATGGCTTGTATGGCTGTTTGCTTTTTAGTTGATGTGCTTCAGTAGCAAATACTTTTCTGCCTTTGCTATTTAGCACTTCCAGTGTTGACCAGTTACTGTGCTTATTACCACTTCACCACTTGCTGGATATTTCCTTGTGTATGCATGGAATGGATTTTTAAAGACTTCTAGAAGATTTCAAAAGGCCTCCAGGGAACTAAGGAAAATTGTTTAGCCCTGTGCATAAGCTAATGTTAGTGATTTAATAAGTGTTAGAATAATTATTTTAAAGGTTTTGATGGAAAGTCAGAAATCTGGATGTTTGGGGTGTGGGTGTTGTGGTTTTTGTTGTTGTTGGTTGGTTGTTTTTTTTAACATAGGGTGACCAGATGAGAGGATATTTAATGGAATTCAAGTATGGAAAAAACCAGCAAGCCATTTTGATATTCTGTACTTGACAGGACATCTATTTTCTCTCTGAAGATTAGTTTGAAGGAGGGAAGAAATACAATAAAGCACTATTGTGTTGTGGGTTGTTTTTTTGTTTTGTTTGTCTGTTTTTTTTTTCCTTGGAAGGCAGCATATAAGGCAGTCATGACCTGTTTAGCAAGAAATGTTTGTAAGCAAGCTCTTGAAAGGCAGCTGTGAGACTGTCAGAGCAGGGTGGTGGAGGGTGTTGTTGAGTTACCTGTAGAAAAGCAAGACTGAGGTTACCTGTCTGCATTATGTGTGACTGCTGTGTGACAGTAACTTCTTGAGTATATGTTAACTAATTGAATGTGGAGAACTATTCTGGGGTTTCCTGAACCTGTGGGGAGCTCTGTGAAGAAGATTTTTCTTATGAGCTGAGCTAAGCAGAAACATTGTAGTACCTATGAGAAAGCATTTTACTTACTGTGAGCAGAAGCAATAGTCATCTCCAGTTAACCTGGAGTTACGTGCTCCCATTGTTGTTGTCTTTGAGCCTGTATGTGCTCTAGAGTGAAGATGGTAGTCAGTACAGCAAAGAAGACCTTTAAGCATCAGTAACTCCCAAATTACATAGTCTTTTATGGTGATTTCTGCAGACTACCTTAAGGAGTATGCTATTTAGAGACAGCATACATCCATTGTTCTTTAAGCTAAGTGAATGCAAACATCTGTTCAGCTCTGGTGCAGAGTAGGTCACTCAGGTTGGACTAACTAGTGAATAACACTGGTTTTGGGCAGAAGTGAGTTTTTGCTATTCTTGTCATTGTTTAAGCTGTTGGTTTGTCCCCGACAATGAACAGCAAAGGATTTTGTTTGTCCCTCAACAACCTAGAGCAAAGGATTTGTTTTCTTAAGTAGTTTATCAAATTAAGCTTGTATGGTCATGAAAGAATGCAGCCATGTGTTCTTCTACTTCTGGCTGTTAATTCTTGTTGCCTTTTGTGACAGCAGTCCATTTATGTGGTCTCAGGGTGGATAGAGTCAAACTGAAATTAACTCAGTAACAATCGTATATATGATTATACACTCCCAGTTGCAGCCAGTCCCTGACCTGGCTGATCCTCACCATTGGGGTGGAGTAAGGAAGGAGAAGAAAGTATAAGTGCACTGAGACTGATTTGGATTGGTTTAAACTGCTTGTTAACACATGTTCTTCCCCATCCCTCCCTGATTTAGCAGTTTGCAGTCAATAGGCTAAACTTTTGTACACTGTCTACACGTGAAATTTCCACAGAGGTTTTTACAGACTTGCTTACTACCTAGAACACTGCACTTTTCTACAGGTTTGAAGTCTGTGCTTTCTAGATGTTGAGTGAAAAGATTAAATGGAATAGATGTTGTGCCTTCAAGGTGACAAATAAAATTTAATTATTGATATGATATTAAATTGATAAACATTAGTTTCAAGTTGAAAAGATGGAGATGTTTTAAAGAAGAGATGATTTTAGACACACATGCATAAAAGTATTTTAAGTAATTTTTTTAAGGAGGCCAATGTAAGCTTTGCTTTCTCCAATCCCATATTCTTATTCAGTGCTTGAAAAGAATGCTATTAATAATAATGTCCTTTCCCTCCAAACTAGAGAAACAGTTGGTATTATAGTTTGCTGCAGAAAAATATAAATACTATATTTGTATCGTGTAAAGGTGACAATCTTCATGTAATTAATACTTATATTAATAGATTCTGAAAATAGGTATTTTTACCAATAGGTAGAAGAATTAAGCAACTATGCTACCTTTATTCCAAATTAAAGCAGTTGGAAATTCTAATTTGAGGAGAAACATCACTCTTATAAGGAAATCAAAGGGCATAGAGGTCAAGCCTGATTCTTTATTTGTTAAGAAGCCCCATATATTTATGGGTAGATTCGTGGAGACCTGGTGGACAGTAAGGAGTTAATGCCAGTTGGAAATGGTAGAGTAAGGTGTATGGCACTATCTGCTTATTACCAGAAACTTTGTGCAAAAATTTAAATGACATCTGTTACCTTCCTTTCAAAGAACGGGGGTTCTCATTCAGCTTTTGTCTGGGATCTCTCTTTTTTTTTTCTCTTAGATGCTTTCCTAATTTACTATTGTTCATTGTTTATACCATACTTCTAAGGGCAGGGAGATGACCTCAGCAAATTTCAGAACCAAGTGTATCTGATGCAAGGTTTCAGCTGGTGATAAATAACGTAACAGGGAGTAATATTTTTGTGTGGGTGTGTGTCGTTTTTTTGTTGTTTTTTTTTTTTTCCCCCACATTCTCTTCTGATGTGAAAAAAAAGTGTTTCAGTTTGTGTCAGGGCAACCTGATCCACTGTGATAATATTTCAGATTTTTCAGCTATACTCTCAAGAGCAGATTGCAAGTGCTAAATCTGTTATTTTTACATTTAAAATTGTCCACTTCATGTTTTCTTAAAGATAAATGTGGAATACATTCTTCTAAGATCACAAAGAATACTTTAAATTAATTTATAATGGTGGGAGATAGACTTTCCAATATTCTATATGTATTTAAGTAAAAGAGTGTTAGCTTAATCTTTTTGCTAGTTCTGTGACACGTAGGTTAATGTAAATTCTCTTCCTGGGAGAAATAATAAGGGGTTGAGACATTTTGGAAATGAGTACATGTTATACCAACATTTCAGAATTCAGGAATTTGTAATGGAATATGTGTCTTGACTTTTTAACTTCCTTTGCTGCACCGCATTTTGAAAGCTAGGTGTTGCTGTAATATTAAATGAATGCTACCTCAAATTACATCACTAAACTTAGACATAAAATACATATAATGCTTAATCTTTGTGCTTCCGTAAACCCTTTTTTGAAAACATAGCAATAACTTTATAAATTTCCACTTTAATTTCTTTAGGAGGTTGTCATGCTAGATGTGCATCAAGGGAGGAGATAGTGAAATACTTTAGCATAAGGAGGACTGCACTATAGTTTAAAAAGTATGATCTGTACCAATACCTTGCTGCCTGGAGCAAAGGGAAAAATGGAGACAATAATTCAACTTTGAGTTCTTTCCATTCTGCGATGCAGATTTATTCTGAGGTGCTCTTTGAGACCTTCAAAATGACAATCCACTGTATGTTTACCTATAGAACATTATTTGGGTAACTGTACAGTATTTTTGTCTTCTTTGCAGAATTTTGTGGCTATTTTCCTGTAACGTTGGACAATTTAAAAGCCATTACAGCTTGGATGAATTCCTTTATCTGCAGATTACTAGTGCAGCTTTTACCTTCCTAAAAAATCAAGTAGTACAGAAGTTGATGTCACTGATAATGGACAGTATTGGATACAGGGGCTAGAACTTAGAAAGAATCACACTTCAGATATATTCTGCTGGTTTTGGATGCGAGCCAAAATGTCTGGATTGATCAGTTAAACATATTTCACTGTATTAAATACATGTATTTCATACTTGGACTTCGCTTGGATAATATATAGTATATATTTATATGTATAATTAATAGTGTAGGTTGATTGATGCTTCTAGAGGCAACTTGCTTTTCTGACATTCTATATGGTAAGAAAAATTCTTTTTTGATGACAACATAATAATAGTATATCAATAATAGAGAGATAAGTCTGTATGTCCTGTTATGACAGACTTTTTTTCACTGGTAATGTACATGGCATCAGATAGAAACTCAAGGGGTAATAAGTTGGATTTAAATAAATGGAATGGTTTTATTTATATCTCCTCACTAAAATGATTTCTTCACTTTAATAGAATTATTCTATTTTGCATTAAAATAGAGAACAATCCTTCCTGTTTCTGACTGGAGTAACTTGTGCAACAGCACTTAATTGAACATTTGAAATGGTTTATGAAATCTTAATTATAGCCTGAAAATAAATATCAAAAATACCATCTATTGTATGGAATCAAAATAATTCATGATACTTAAGGTGGCCTGATCAAGGTTTTGAAGTTGTGCATATTGTATTCACTTAGTTGGAATTCTGAGGAATCAAACCAGCTTTTATGATCTTGATATAAATATATATATGTATTTCTATATAAAATAAAAGAGACAGAGAAGATGGTAAACTTCAACTGCTTGATTCCAGACATATCCAGATACAGTTCCAGAATTTTGCTATCTTACTGCTGTAGCTGGATATCCTTACTACGCTTTCTCAGAATTAAACTTGGGAAGAAAAAAATAAACTGCTGTACTTGAATGCCATCTGCAAATGTACTACCCTGTGTTTACAAGAAAACTCCTTAGTCTTAAAGGAACTACAACATCTTTTCTTTTGTCTATCAGTTTCTGTTAGTACAGCTTTTGTGCCTACTGAAACAACATTCCAGCCAAGTACTCAACTGAGTATGTGGGCACATATCAATTGCTTAAAAGGGCTAGTGTGAACTCTAGCTGGTATTCTGGTGGGTGATGCACAATATTTCTGTGAAAGAAAATAGTGCAGTGGACTGGTTAGTCATATGACAGTACTGGAAGATTTGGTTTATTCTTTAAACTTTGTATTGCAGATTTTCTCTTCAATTGTCGTCTTTGGCTTAGGGAAAAAAATGTTGATCATAAACCTATAATTAATTAGATTTTCATTGATGTAGTTGATACTGTAATCTGGTGATTTGACAGAGACAGTGATATTTATTGATGGGCATTATGAGAATGCTGCATTCTCTTGAGTATTGAAGGCCTCTAGGGATGCCTCTTGTTGAACTTTTGAGAACAGAACAAGGTTTCACGTGGAAGCTAACAGTAGAATTGTTGATGTACAGGAGAGTATAAAAATTTGGATAGACTTTCACTTTAGCCTCTTTTCAAAAAGTAACATTTAGGATTACTAAAAAAAAAAGAAGATTTTAGTATAAGAGGCTTAAAGACTTTTAAGGAAAAAAAAAAACAAAACCCAGGCTTTAGAGAATAGCTTCAGCACACTTGAAAGCGGTGAATAGAATCTTGTATCATCTATGCAACTTCAAAAACTTTACCCTTTAATATGTTGAAGAGTTTTGTGGAATGAGAGCAGGGATCTTTCCTTAAATAGGCACTCCCTGGAAATGGCTGCCATTAGTCACAGGCTAAGCCAGCTGAAGATGTTTTGGAAACAGGTGCAGCGATGAGTAGCCAAAGAAACTGAAGCATTCTGGGTAGTTAAATTGGATAAAAAGGTATGAAACAAATAGTCTAGGTCCTTTAATTTTTTAACTTTTTAAAGGTAACCTAGCTTAATACTAGCTGCTTTGTATATTGTTCTTATTCCCTATAGTACTATGATGGAACTTTTTGCTTTCTGTGTAAGATGCATCTAAAACAACGTTAAAGCTATTAATAATAATGCAGCACTTGAAAAATCTTCTCTTAAACTCATCAACTGGTTGTTTGTCTTTCTGTAGTATTGGTGTTTCTTCTAATGCTTGCACTCTTGATTTGCTACAGGTGTTTTCTGGTGGAGAATTCTTGAAAGGGATTTCAAATAATAGAACTTAGTTGAACAGGAAAAGCTTGCATCTCTGCATTGGGTAATTGCCATACTGACTATGTTTAGGGTTTTTTTCCCAAAACATCCTTTTTACAAACCTAAAGTTAAATATTTAACTCTTACATTTAGGTAGGGAAGAACTCTGGGAGATGAATGCTGTTGTGGAGAGGGATAAAAAAGAGAAATTAACAATTTCCTTGTAATACACTTGCTGCTGACAATGCAGGAATATCTGGTCAGTCCTATTCTCAGAAAACGTGTTGAGATGGGACAAGAGTTTGTATGTGTGCTTATATTTGTTATATTTCTACAAGTTATGATTTACAAGTTGGTAAACTTGTAAAACTAGCTCATAGAAGAACATCCTTAAAGGGACACTGTAGTTGCTTTGAAGAAAAAAAAGGTGAAAAAGATAAAATAGGGACTTAAGATTTCAGTCATAACTTTTGTTAGTTTTTTACCCATGTAAAAATTATACTGAGTTACATATGTTTTACTTCAGAAGATGCAGTCCCAGCATTTCTTTCTATTAAGTTGAGTAAAGTAATTTATGCAGGTTAAGATGCTGGCTTTTCGCAGTGTGGGGGGTGGGAAGAGGAGTTACAGTTTACTTAACAGTTTGAGGAACTGTCCATCTGAAAGAAAAGTGCACTGTGTAAAATAATTGTCTATATTTTTCTGACAGAAATTTAAGTTAATGAAAACAAAGTTTTTCTAATAGAGTATTCCACCACAGCAAGGCTCATTAACATTACCCATAGTAATTCACCAGAAGTTGATGTGAGGTATGGGTTGCCTTGTCCTACAGTTTGGGAAAGCGAGGTTGTGATTTTTCTTAGGGAAACTTCAGGTTCAGTTATTTGATACTTCCTTTGAGAAGTGCAATGTTACACAGAGATACCCACGCTAATACAAAAGTATTCCACTTGTCAGCGTACAAAGCTCAGCGTGAGTTACAATTTGTCATAGTCTTTGCAGGTGAATTACTCACTGTACTAATTTCTGTGCTGCTCTCACAGTGCACTGTCCAGCTTAGTTAAGGCATCTGTATTCTGCAAGGATGTACGTATATGACAACAGTGGCCCAGTAAGTGCTGGTAAGAAAAACACCAGCAGATTTAACAGAAAATAATGTTCTTTCTTTTCTCTTTCAGGCACAGATAATTTTTTGTGTGTGGATTACATAGCTACAGTCTTAACTGATCTACTCTGTGCTCTTCTTGATGGGGAGCTTTCTGTAGTCTTAACCAACCGTTTTATAGTAGTGGCAGACTAAACTTAATTTGAATCTGTTTTGGTGCTGCATGGATGCTTCTACATAGTGCAAGTATGTGTACAGTCATGCTAATAATTAATTTCTCTTTAACCTTGCTTGTGTCTGGCTCCAAAAGCTGTCTTCTGAGTGTCTATTGCAGTGGTTTCAACCAGTGATCTGCAGGTGCTGTGGGTTCTGTAGCCTGTTTCTAAGGAGATCTGAAGATACAGTTAAGCAAGGATGTTGTTGGTAGGTCTGTTCGTTACTCAAGGACCTACAGCTCCACTTAGATTTTTGGGGAAACTCAGTACATTGAAAAGTTTGAAAAAAACTTTGTCCAATGCAACTGTCCTTTTGGAATTATATTCACTGTGTTCCTCTTTCTTTGCACACGTAGAGTAGTAGGTACTTTAAATTCCAAAGTAGTTCCCCCTCTCCATTTTTTTTTAACTGGGAGAGGAAACTGAAAAATTATTTTAGTATTTTGAAAGATGTAGTACCTTTATATATCTATAAATAAAGGAATCGTGCAGATAAATATTTGTATTGTAGTATGACTTACAGGCAGTTCAAGGCTGGTAAGACTGTACTCAGACACTGTAAAAAGATAACCTCTTCTGGACTAAGGTACTACTGATGTCTTGTATATGTATAGTTATTGTATGGTATTGGTATCTTAACTAATACAATGTTAAGTAATTGTTTATTAGAAAGAAGAATCCTTGTCATAGGAAACTTGGAGAGCAAAATTAATATTTGCCAAGTGTAAGAGGGGGAAAAACATAGGAAAGGATGAGCTGCAGGACACTGAAAAAGATATATCTAGAATGCATCATGGCAAATACACTGCAAATAGACCAGTATAGATATACCTAGAAAGCATAATGCTTTTAATCTCTACTTTCCAAAAGTTGTGCTACAAAAGTAATAGCAATCAGTGACATTTATTTATATACACCCCCCACAAACACATATGTATGTATTCTAATATCTAGAAATTATCTATAGTTCTTTAAAAGGTTCATTTTGTTGTCTGGATTGCCTTTGAATTTCATTCCAGTTTTATTCTATTAGGTGTTTCAAATGTGTAATTGTGGCATAGGGCATTCCAGGAAAGCAAAATATAAGGACTAACTATTTTTAGGCCAAAATGCTGCAGTGTTAGTGTACTAGTTATTCTATCCAAATGAGATGTGTTTGTTAGCTCTTGTGTAACGTTTTCCCCTGGAGGCTAAAGAATAGCAGGTTACTGCCTCGGAATAAAAGGCTACTTTATACCAGGAGTGAGGATCTGCTAAACTGTTCCAAATAAGGATTCACTTACACTAAAACCTAAGGAAAAGTCTAGGGATTAGTGTTTATCTAGTTGAAGTCAAAGATTGTCCAAAACCAAAAAGTTTGAATTTGGCTGGTTTGCAGAATGAGAATCTTGAAAGTTATTGCCAGCACTGAACTAGAATGGAAGAAAAGACTATTGGTCTGTGTATGCTGAATCCTGTGGAGACATTTTGAGGACAGTTCTGCAGAGCAAGTCACCTGAAAGCAACAGAGAGCATGATCTGACTATTCTGAAGTGCGTTTCAGGTTCTATTACTTGTGTTTAGATTTTAGCAAATCTGAGCCTTAAAACTTTATCTGAGATGGAACGAACTTGTTTGGAAAAGCAGGAGAAAAGGAAAAGGCAAATTGGTCAGAGACAATACTTTTTTTTTTTTTCCCCTTTTGTAGGTAAGATATTCTTGTGCCATATGCTTTTAATTTAATACAGTCTGAAGTGAGGATTTAGATGACTCTACCTCTACAAGCCTCAATTTTGCAGAAGAAACTAGATGCTAGAGGTGTAATTTATTGAAATGATCTTTGTAGTAATATTTATCCTTCCTTAGGTTTGTGGTTTTTTATTTTGTTTTGTTTCTCTTGTTGGTTGTTTTTTAATAGTGATGTCAGACTTTGTAAAGGGGGAAGGAATCTTGCATAGCCATATTCCTGTAACTGCATTATATGAAATGGTGCTGATGGGCTGGCCAGGTTAGAGCCACACAACACCATAAGACTATTGAAAGAATGTTTTATCATATTTTGATCTCTCTGCCATTATGGATATAACCTGTAAATCAGGCCTTTTGGATCCAGTGCCACTTTAGTGTCTGCCTTCGCTGTTAAACTTGATGGGAGTTAATGTTTATCCTTCCCTGTGCAAGGCAGTAACCTGTTCTTGGGAATCTTACTTGTCCAGCTGTATGGTTCTGTAGAGTTTTCTTGTTCTACAGTAGATCTCTGCTCCCTCAAGGTCTGTTAAAGATTGTCTCAACACTGGGTCTTGGTATAAGTTCTCTATAGTCCAGTTGTTAAACGTTAAACTTTCTGGCCTGTCAAACTAAATTTACTGTTATTTTTGACAGGACTAATCCCATCAATAAATTGAATTAAGCCAAATTTCTATTTTGTGGGAAGTTCTGAAATTTTTGCAATTCATCTTGAAATTAGTTCTCAGTTTTTAGACTAGGCTTCTTTTTTTTTTACAAGAAACAAGATTAATTAAAAAAGGAAAACACCTATTGTATTTGGTTCTGTAATACATTGGTAATAGTGCTCAACACTCAAGTCTATTCCTACAGAATGCTCAGTCAAATCAGAATTTTTTCATCTGAAAAGAATGTTTTACTGGAAAAAAACTAATACCTGCTTTGTTTGCAAATAGTGTGCAATGGATATAAAACTTAACATAAGAACATAAACTGGTTTTTTGAGTGCTATCCAAGTAGATCAGACTTTGAATACAAACTTGCATTTGACCTTGCATATACTCTAGTACTGAAGTGCTTTCAGCCAGTTTAAAGCCACTTCAGGGATTTAGCGGCGATGTTGGACTGAAAGCTGTTTGTTAGATACTCAGATCTCAGACTTGCATTTAGGGATGAAACCCCGGTTAGAGGATCATTTGAAGACAGGATAGTTAGCTTGATTATCTAGTTATTTTAAAAAAACTAAAATCATGTACCATGGTAAATGTCATCTTCCTCATTCAGCTAGGGGACTTCATACATTTAATTTTTAGAATTTGGGGAAAAAAAAAAAAAGTTAGAAATCTAGTGTACAATAAAAAGGTAAATACAGAAAGCACTATCACATACACACATGAAATGGTGGGGAAAGGAAGAGGAGTATTTTCTGGTTTTTGAAATTTCTGTGGGTGTTTTTTGGTGGTGTGTGTTTGGGTTTTTGGTTTTGTTTTTGTTTTTTTTTTTCCCCAAGAACCTTACAAAGTCTAAACAATTACATGGAATGCTACTTAATGCTGTAATTGGAGGCAGACTGCCAGTTTACCCATTGATTTATCCTCTTGTGCTTTAACTCTGGTGTTTGATCTTGCAGTGAAATGATTCGACTCGCTAAAGAGTCAAAAATATAGTTTAGCAAAAGTAAAAGAAACAAATAGCTATTTGTTAAATTGGAGTTGAATCACTTCAGCCTTGAATCAAAGGTGTAACAGTACTGATAGAAAAGGGAGGATGGGCAGGGAGAGACATCATTCATGTATGTTTCAGTTGGGAGAGCCAAGGCCTTCCCCTCTTATGCTAATAAGTTGTCAATTCAAGTCACAAAAGAAACATGAAAGAAAACACCATCTGTTTAACTGTTGATGGTGATCCTGCAGCAGCACGTGCTGCCCCTCCTACCTGAACTACTGTGGCAGTAGGTAGTCTGTCATCAGGTAGAGGCTGTCGCCAACTTTGATTGTTTAATTCCATTTTATTTATTTTTGATGGCTACTTTTGTTTGTTTGTTTGTTTTCTGCAGGTAGACAGAGATCTTAAAATATTTATCCAAGCATTTCTGGCTTTATTTTTAAAGGACTGTATTGGTTCAGCCCTTTTATTAGACTGACTTTCTAATTTTGCATAGTGATCGAAACTGCATCCTGATGATCATTCAGAGTTAGCAGAAAAAAACCCAAGTAAATGAATGTTAACTTGCATTCAGAATAGTTCTGCTGGAGTAGATTTCCAGCATAAAGAAGCCATATACTTATTTTCATATCGGGTAGGTCTTAGAGCACTAAAGTTTTTAGAAATTTCCTGTCAATTCTGTAGCATTAAGGGCTTGTTGTGGTTCTTTGCTTCTTGACGTTTATTCTGTCAGCTCATACAGTTCTACACAAGACAAATACATAGATTCTTACACAGGTACTTGTGTTATCTTGGGTTTTGAATGCAGCAGAAACTGTGTATGTTAGTAATTGATCACTTAAAATCATATATGGGGTTTATTTAAAGAAAAATAAATTTCTTCTTTCCTTCTTGAATTTAACTAAAGGGCCTATCCCATCTGTTCCTTTTAACAGATAAAGCATTATGAATATTGCCATTTTAGAAATCTAATAAGGAACTGTATTAACTATAAGCTGTGTTACCTTTTTTTTTTTGTAAGTGCTAAGAAAAATGAATTCTGAAATTCTAATCCATTATAAAGGGATGCCTCTGAGGCTAAAAAAACCACAGCTGTAATAGCCACAAGATTGCAGGATTTCAGAGCAATGAATATGAGGACAAGGCAGCCAGCTTTGGCCTAGATAATTTGTCAAGAGGAAGTGGGGACTGGCTACAAAAGTTGAGCTTTTAAACTAAAGAAGTGAACAGATTGTTGCTGAGAGGAGTTGTGTACCATGCATTTTTAAAATTAGTATTAGGACAAATGGAACTCGAACCAGAGATGAAGCCACGCACACACTTCCTGTCTGTCTGAGACATCGCACAAGTGCATGGGGGTGGAAGAGTGAGTTGACACACATCAGCACGTAACAGAAGTTGTAAAGCTGGTATTTCTTTTTCTGAAAAAGGATTGAGTGGTTCTCCTGATGACTTCGATTGGCTGTTGAGTATAGGGGGGAGTTCACAAAAACTTGAAAAGCACAGATAACTCTTCAGAAGTCTTTCCTGTTCTGTAGTTGCCTTTATCACAGTATTTTGCTTTAATTCTGCGAGTTTCTTGTTGATTCAGAATTTGAGTGAATACCTATAGCCAGACTAGGCTTAGTCTGAACTACTACTTTGAACTTAGCTTGATCATTCCTTTAATGTGTATTTAGTAAGACTGTTGATTTAAAGCCTCGAAGAGATGGAATATTTATTTCAACCCTTATGATCTCTTCATGTCACTAGTTACACAAAATATTAGCTTTCTTTTTTAAAACATAAAAGCTCTGTTCATCCTGAAGCTGTAGGATTTTTTTTTTTAATGCCCTAGACAGCAAGATTAAAGAACCTTGTAATGCTGCTTTTTTTCCTATGCAATGAAAGTGCACTTTATTCTGATACTTCTGATACTCTAGGCCAAATTGGGTGAAGGACTGTGACTAGCAAACCTGTGGGTATTTGTGATAACTTCTCAGGATGGGTGATGGTTCTGCAAAAGTCTCCTTTGTATTACAAAACCGTCAGACATGTGGCACTGGGTGCTCTGTCTGCTGGGCAGAAAGAATTAGTTGGGTAAGAACGCTTTATGAAGTAGGGTAGGATCTGTTGGGTGGTTATCACAGGACCTATGGACAAACACCTATGACTTGTTCAGGCATCCTATTACCTTTAAGGTGGTTCATGTAATGGATTTGCAGTAGTCCAGATCCTCTGGAGGAGTGAGATGGGTGCTTTATTCAATAAGCCAAGATTCCCAGGGCATAGAATTGAGAACTGTGCACTAGCTGCTTTTTTAATCTAAGGTTTTAGTGTCTGGGATTGAAGACAGCCAACAGGCTAAGCTGGGGACCCATCAACAGTCAGCACACCTGCTAGAATTTCGTAGTATGGTATGAACCACATTAACAGTTCTCTGCTATTGAAAATGGAATGTGCTGCATGCTATTTCCTCTTTCCCTCGGGGCAGTTCTTGGGGAAAAATAGCCAAAAAAATAAACGGAACATGTTATGGCAATGTTACAGTTGTGCCAAAAAGGCAAATAGCATGCTGGAATTTTAACATATTATTTGAAAATTGTATGAAATAATCTGTTTCCTTCCTTGCCATCAGTTAGGCCATACCTGTGTCCAGTTTTGGGCACAAAATGTGAGGTATTTAAACTCCAGAGGGAAGCTATTAGAAATACAGGGTGTCTTAAAACATGGCCTATAGGTAAAACTTGCACAACAACTCATTTGTTGTTTTTTGTTTGAGGTTTAGTTTGGTTTTGTTTTGTTTAGAGATGGGATCACTTTAAGCAGCTGCATCCCTTGAAAGCTGCAAAGCCAGAAGCAAGTGGTCTCCATGTGCAGTATTGATAAGAAGTAATATCAGCAAGGAATATTTAGATGAGGTATTATGGAAGACAGTGTAAGCACTGGAATAAGTTGTGTGCACAGAGTAAGGAACATTCACTCCTGAATTTAAGAATAGATAGGACAGACACCTCTTACGAATAATACGACTAAAATGATCCTACCGAGAGGAATGGCCTTGATAAACTTTTTGTGTGTAATTAAGTTTTTGTTTGTTTTTCCCTGGGATTTCATCCAATCTAATTGAAGATTCAATAAAGTGGTTAGATTAAAATAGTTTAGTCTGTTTGTAGGTATTTTATAAATTAATTTTCATACTTCTTTCTGAATGTCTTGTGCCTGACAAGCAGTTTTACACAGCATGACTAGGCAGCAGTCAAGGGAGCATGGCAGAGTTAAAAATCCCCTCTCCTGTCTAAAGTTTCTTGAGTTGCAGTATGGTGTTTGCCATTTTATATTACCCTGCTTTCAAACTACCCTGATACAAACACATTTTGTCTGCAGAACCACAGTGTGTGTGATCCTGTTCCTGAATGGTTGGATTTGTGTATAGTTTTGATGTGTACATGGGTTGTGCTTAATTTACTAAATAATCTGTCTTTAGGAAGGATTGATTTTTGCTGTATTTTTACTTTTTGTATTTACATTTTTTGGTTTTTATTGATTGACAGTTGTGTGTAGCTTTGGTATTACATTTGGTACTCCCCCATCATTCTCCTAGTTAGCAACAGCGGCAAAAACCAAATGCAAAGGCTATGCGTGATTATTTTACAAGAGTAATTACGTAATTTAATGTGTTATACTGTTATATTTTTATGTGGTATTAAAAAAGTCCAATTAAATTACAGATCAGCTACAATCATGATTTCACCCAAATGCACAAAACAAAATTGTAAATGTTTAGAATTTCAGAATCTTATTTTATCAATACATATTTGTACATTATAAGACTAAGAAAATCATAGCTGTAGTTAATTCATTAACTTGGGTCAATATTTGAGAAATCTCATTCTTCTGGGGGAATTTTAAATTAGTACGTCATCAGCTTTCTCTTTCTGCTCTAATCTAGGAATAGAGATAAATACTCCCCTTTTTCTTCCCAGTAGTTAGTGTAAAAAGTTATGTACCAAGTATGGAAATAAACCAAGGCAAGAAATTTTATGTTTGCAGAAAAGGCAGTCATGGTTTATGGTTTGCTGGTGTTTTTTTGTTTTGTTTTGTTTTTTTAACATTCAGTTTTTCAACTTGGTATGAATTTGCTTCTGAAATTTTACACCATAGAAAATTTTTTTTTTTAAGATAGAATATAATAAAGAGAAGCTTAGTATGCTATGGTTTTAGTGAAAAAAACTTAGTGTTCTTAGATAATGAGCTGATTTTAATTTCTACTCACCATTCCTGTTCTTGCTATCAGTTTTAGTATCTAAAAATACTGTTAGCCCTTTGTCAACCAAAATGACATTATTTTTATTCGTTTTCTATAATGGGCTTGCTGTATAATATAAACAATTATTTCAAATAAATAGATTTTAGTGTTCTATATACTGTTATATGGGTTTTTTGGTTTCTTTTAGAACTAACGTATTAAAAAGAAAGCAATCATTACATTGTCTTTCACTAGAACTAGAAACATTGCCAAAGGATTATCAAATTGTTATAAAAACAGTGGGGTTTTTTTGTTTGTTTTGTTTTTTGTTTTTTTTCCTCTTGAGATTTCATTGACTGTTGATTTTTCAGACTTCACATAGTCCTATATTAGTCACTTCATTATTTTGCTCAGGAACAGCTTGGACTGGTTTGTTTGATTAAGCTATCAAATAATCTTTGTTCCAATCCATTTGGAACACAAGCATATCATTACCATATCATTCTTTTCAGTGCTTTGAAACATCCCAAGTTTTTCATAGCTTAAGTATCTCTAGACAGAATTGTGGCACATTTTTAAAATTGAGGCAAGTTATCCAGACCTAATTTAAATAATGCTCCTAAGCTTTATTTGAATCTTTTAGTCAGAAAAAGAATGTTTGTTAAGGGAAAGATTGAATCTAACTTTAAAGTGCAAAACAGATATTAAAGTCATCCTTTTTACTAATTTATTTTACCATCTAATAATAAATGCATTATTGATTGCCATTTTTTGTGTTAAAACTCTTTGTACTTGAAGGCATTTTGGTTCTTGCACTAAACACACCAAATTTGAAAGAAGTCTTACAAGTATATTTGACTAAAAGAGAAGTCTTCACTGAGAAGCTCCTTATTTCAAGTTGTTGCCTTTTTTATCTGTACGTATGGAGAAACAATGTTTACATTCACTTGGAACGTACAAACCAAGTCTGACCAAAAAATTAATGAAGTTGCACCATATGCAGAACTAAACTATACTGCTAAATAGCTTGAATATTTGGTTAAACTTTACAGAAAATTTGCAATCTGGTAGTTATGGCAATGATTGACTTAAAAAAAAAAAAAAAAAAAAAAAAATATATAAAATCAGGGGATAAACTGTGGGAGCAGCCATTCAAAATATCTTTACTTCATGTTCTGTACTGCTGAAAAGACCACAAGAGAGGAGACCTGCAGAAGGAATTGTAAAGAACTGGCATTACTTTTATAGCAACTAATCAGTTATGCAGTGTTTGATTAAATGAAACATTTTATAGAATGATATGCTATGCTGATAGAAAGAATACAGATTTCCATTTTTAGGTCTGAAAGTACTAAAACATCAAATGTCTACTCAGCTTTGATGAGTAAGATACGTGTTAGCCTCATTCTGCAACCTTGAAAGTTGGTATATGCCTGCTGGGTTGCATCCTTGTGCAGGAAGTCTCTGACCAAATGAGGAACAGAGTCAGAATACAGTGGGTTTTATTCAGTGTGGTAGATTTTTTTTTTTTTTTTTTTAAAGCATAGTTACCATTCTGGATTTCCTGCTTTGAGTAGGAAATTATTTAATTACAATTTGAATGTTTGGAAATGATACAACTTATTATATTTCTAGATGGAGAAACAGGTTACTCTTTGACAATGATTAGGACAGACTGACTTTTAAATATTTTTCTTAGAAATCTTTATAATTTTCTGAGTAGAGTTAAAATGTTTGTATAATTTTTGTGCCCAAAAAAGTAATGGGATTATTTGTACCATACAAATTCAGCTTTACACAGATAAGTAAAAATAATGAAAATTCATTTTGCATTTAAAACATACATTAAATAAAGGAAGTATTATCTGTGGTTACTGAATTGGACCTCTTGTTTTGGGTCACTTGGTCCTTCATGATGTTAATTTTTAGAAGTTCTTCATCTTTGTGGCTCTGAAAAGAGGAATGTATTTGAAATCAACTACATTATTATCTGCCAAATTGAGTGTATTACATGTGCTGTAGTAGTAGAAGTTTTTTTTTTCCCCAAAGATGTATGCTATTACTGTAAAGTCATGTCCTCTTAACCATAACAGGTTGAGCTGAAGCAAAATCTTACACTCTTAGTTACACTGCGTAATTGTGTTTATTAAGAGTTTGATTGTGCAGTGTGTCTGCTATTGGGTAGAACTTACTGCAGTTTGAAAATATTTAAGGTAATAAAGTTTATTTATATAAGTTAAATATTTTAGTAATTGGGAAGAAAGTTTTTTAATGTTCTCCTTGTGTTTTTTTCCTCCTGTTTTCATGAAAACAACTTTTCACATTTGTCTAGGAGATGTTGGATTTACCCATTTTCAAAAAAAAATATGCTATTTTTGAAAACTGAGTCTTTTCAATCCTTCATTGCCCCAGACGTTTCTGAAACCCTATTGAATGTCTGGGGTAGCTGCTAATTCTGCAGGATGGAATGGGAGTTTAAGTTAATGTCTGTCTATGTGAAACTTCTGCTCTTTGTTAGAAGACATAAGCGTCTGGCTGGGTTTTGGGTTGAAGTAATGGGGTATCATTGGTAGGTTTTCCTACCTATGGGACTGAGGATGACTGTAATTGGAATAGTCAGGTATGTATGTATGTGATAGTCCTGCTTGCAAACTGGATGGTTCAATCTTAAATTATGGAAGATGTGCAAACTGTAATAAAACACTTCCTTTGGAGAGGTAACTTCAGGTTACTGTACATGATAGAAAAATGTTTTCCCATTTTTCCCCTTACTTAATATGAATGAGGGGAAAAAAAGAAATTAGATGTTGAGCCTTATGGTGTGTTTTGTTGGTTTTGTTTTTAAACTCAAGAATTAATTTGGATGCCTGGCGGGGTGTGGGGGGAGAGGGTCTTGAATCTTTAATAAGCTTTTTTTGAACCTTGGTTATTGAAAATAAGCAGATGTTGAATTTCCATTTGAAAACTAAAGACGGTTTCTTGAAAATATTTCACTAGTTTCTTGACTCAAGAGTCTTGTAGAGTAGATAAATGCTGAAATTTGAATGTTTAATACAAGCTGAAATTCTAGCTTTTGAAACTTTGTATATATGAGACAAAGGGAAGGTAAAGACCCAATTTTCTCTTGCATATTAATCTGAAAGCAGTCCTGCAGGTTTTCCTACTAAGCATGTCTGCTATGTTTCTAGATCGAATGCTTAATCTTCTTTTCATGTGGTTTACTTGGAACATCCTGTGTGTGGTACAGAGGAATACAGATTAGGAGATAGAAATAATATATTCACACACACTGTATTAGATGTGCATATGGGCGAAGGACAATGTAAAGCAATTTTATCAGCTGCTGTATGGCATGACAGACTTCCCAAAGGAATATGAATATAGTAATGCAGCACAGTTGAAAGAGGAGCTGTGAGGATGATTTCATCCCACATGGATGGAAAATATTTAAATGTCTAGAAAAACTGGAAAACTGACCTTTTTAACAGCCTTAAAAGGTATGTAAAAGCATGATGCTACCATTTTCAATGGCAATGCTAAAACGTTTATTCCAAAGTGCTCTGGACGGGTCTGTGTGTTTCCTCTCTCTCATTTGGAAGACCAGAACTATTAATACCAATGTAAATGTCCAAATTCAGAACATGTGCTGGTTGTTTTATGATGTGAGCATCTAGCCATTTATCAGTCTTTCCAAGTATAATCAGCTCGAAGGCTGGAGCAAAACCCTTCCAGCAGCCCGCTTTGCCTGCCAAAGAAAACTAAGCCACTGAATTGGTGGAAATTGCTGACTGGTCACCTAGAGACTGCTCCTTATTTAAGTGGTAAACCAGCTTTTCAGCTGTGGCAGCCTGCGCTGCATATAGAAAATCCTGTCCGTCCGTAGCAGTTGTGAATCGAGATAGCAAGGAAACTATTCATCCCATTTCCATTAAAAAACCCAAAATTAAGTAGTAGTCGGTAGTAGTAGTATGGCGGCTGCCCATTACTTTGGATTTCCTAATGGGAAGTGCAAAACTGCAGGAAGTCCTTTACTTTTTATCCCTTCTCGCTCACCCAAGAGAATGCCAGAACTTGTCAGAGTTGCTTGTGGGCTGTTGACTGGGGATTTACAACGCCCGCTGTTCCGAAGTAGCCGCACGCACAGCGACAGCCGGCAGGGTTCCGGGTCCCCGCGGAGCAGCGCCGCCGGGATGTGCCGCCGGGCGGGCGCCTGCAGCGCCTCGCCGTGACCGCCGATGGCGGGGCCGTCCGGCGCCGCTCGGGCTGCCCCGGGAGCCGGCCCTGCCGGTGCGCTGGGGCACGGCACGGCCCCTGCAGCAGCCGGCTCCCGCGAGGCCCTGCGTGCAGCTTTACCCGTCAATCGCCTTAAGGGGACAAATTTAGTGTAACGCCAATCCGCGCTTAATCTGCCGGAGCTGCGGGCGGGCGGCCGCGTTCGGCACTGCCTCGGGTAGCCAGAAACTTCTGGCAGCTTCCCGGCTCGGGCCCCTCCTCTTAAAGGGGCAGGACCAGCCGCGGGCTGCCCGGGCCGGCCCTGCACCTGTACCCTGCAGCTTGGGGGCGGGTGCTCGCGGAAACGCTGGTGCCCGCTTGATCTCCTGCCGGCCCCAGTGAGTTAAACAGAATCACTCGGGCTCTCTTTTTCTTCAGAAGCTTTATGAAAGTTAGAGCATGGAATCGGCTGTCTGCAGCTCGATGAGGGGCAGCTTAGACCGCTGGAAACGTTCAGCGGGTGCTGAAGAAGGTCTCGCCCCAGTCTCTTTCCAGAACAGCCCTTCCGTGCCCCCAACCCGGCTGCCGCCCGATGCTCCCGGGGGAGCAAGGCCTCGGATACAGCCCTCCACCGGTTACTGTTTGCAGAAGGGTGTCCATCTCCCGTTGTCGTGCAGCAGAACCTGCTTCCCTTCTGGTAGCCTGGCCCCAGTCATTAATGCAAACAAAATCGTGATTCCTTATGTAAACGCCTGGTTGGTGGATGGTTTCAGTGAAGATCTGAAATACCACTCTTCTGCCAATAGTGAAAATTAAAAAAGCAAACCTAGAGATTACTATCAGCTTCACTTCGACCTTTCTTTTTCTTCCTGTGTGAACTGAAAGGTGTTTAGAGAGTATAGAGACATAGAAACATTGAGAGAGAGAAATTCAGGGGTGTATACTGAAGCTGCTCTGAATGAAAGAAGTTCATGATCTCATTATAAATGAATGTGAATGCCTAGTGTGTGCTGGGCATACTTCTCCGTTTTCCTGTTGGGCTAAAGTTTGCTAATAATTTTGTGAGAAAAATATTATTCTTATCCATTAATTATAAAGTGCAAGAGATTATGTTCAGTTATAAAATGTAAATGCAAATTTAGATTACCTTATTTTAAAATAAAATGAAGGCTGAGACTGCACCCCAGAGATTGGGAGACAGCAACATATGAGACTAGTAGAGTCTAAATCCTGACAAAGCATGGAATACATTCACTCTGCATATAAATTATGTAAGCACAAAGCAGAGAAGGGATAACAGGTAAAAATAGCTGTATACTTATTTTTAATCTCTCACTAATTTTGGTGATATTGAGTAAAATGCTTGAGAACAGATGACTCATTCAGAGTTGATGCAAATTGCAAAGTTGTGGTAAGGATTATCTGAAATTAATGCCAAACTTTGATACTTGCTGTTTACTTTCTAGTTTTCATTCTGTATGATGCATCACTCTTGTTAGTTATTTTAACATCACTGATTTGGAGAAACAAATTCTGTGGACTTCTGTTTTAATAGTCTAATAAAATTGCAGACAAATTTCCTACATGTATCCAGTGAAGATTTCAAGTGGTTATTTTAAAAGGTATAATGATTCTTAGTGGTATTTGCAGAAAGACATTTCATCAGTATACGTTTTCCTCTCAAAAGCCAGTCCAGTACTGTATTTTTAGTAAACATACCCACAGTGGTAAGCAAACGGTCTATATATTAGCTGTTCTTTGAAATTATTTACAATGATAAATACCAATTAATTCCAGTGAAGGGAGTTAGCTATTGTAAAAGTAACTTCAGGGGATTTAGTCTAGGGATTGAGGTTAATTTGTGTGGTAGTAACAGAAATAGTAACAGTTCTTACAGATGCTCATTCTTTAAATGAATATTCTTTTTGGAAGAAGCTTATTTTAAAATAAGACAGAGTAGTAATAAAGTAATCACTAATATTGGTGATTACATTCTTCATAAGAATTTAAAATACTGTTTGAAAGTCTGATTGTTCACTTGACTGTTTCTCTGCCATAAACTTGCAAAAGACCAGAGCTTTGATTGTAGTGGTTCCCAGTATTGTAGACTTTTGTTATTGTTGTTAGTTAATGTTCTGTAGTAGTGAAGGAAAAACGTTCTTTATTTTCTGTAAATGAAACTTAACATTTAGTTGGTCTCTTGAGATAATTTGTTTGTCTGTGTAGGGAGGTGTAGACTGGTAGTGACACAACCAGCTTTTGAAGTGTTTGTTTATAGAATTAAAGCTATGTGTGTGTGATCCATCTGGGATCTGTCTGTCTTCCTAAAGTAATCTCAGTACTTCACATTTTTTTTTAAGTTTGGAAGATCAACTGACATGAAAGACTATCAACATTGTAGCGCTGAAAGAATTTCTTCACTAAAGAGTAGGTGAGAGCAGGAGGAATGCGAGAGAATGCATCTTTGCTTTCCCTGTTTGAGATTTATATCATGTGAAGCAGCCACTACTTAGTACACTCTACTGAGTGCGCTAAGCAAAACCAAGTTTATTACCGTTTGACTCCCTGTTTCAGCATCCTTCCAAGAGGAGTTAGAGAAAAGCATTGCTGCCTGCCTTGAAGACAAGTACATTTATACTGTTAGACAAGCAAGGAGGGAATGAATTTCAGAATCCCAACACTCTTGACACAAAATACCTCATTTATCTTAGTTGAGTTTTATTGTTATTAAGTCTGGAATAGGAACAGGTATGTGTTCAAGCATATACTACCACCAGAGTAATATATCCTACTACTCTGCATGCAGAAAGAAGTGGGGAGTGATTTATTAGAACATTCATATTTCTGATGGTCTTAAGTGCAAGATAGGTAAAAAAAAATCTGTTCTTCTGAAATACACTCTACTACCTGAAGATGAAAGGTAGACTTGAACAGAGTGAAGGTAAAAGCATATTTAGTATGGAGTTAACACAGTAGCATCTTGTGTCTCTCAACTTCAAGTTTGACAGAAAAATTTCTGAAAAATCCTACATGGGAGCTACATACTTGCATAGCTTTACTTCAGATGTATTGGAGCTGGAAACAGACAGTGGGAATTACTCGATGCTGAATGCACGCAAGCCCCTTAGTATCAAATAGTGTTTCTGCGACCTGTGAAGGAGATTATATTCTTCCCATAGAGAGTCTGGATGTGCTACAGTTGCCTTTTTAACCTGTATTTGAATCTGTAGGGGTGCAGAAACATGGTGTGAGCTTAGGTCTCTCTTCCCAGGTCTTGGTTTTGGGGCTGCATGGAGGCTTGCAAATGTACCCTCATCCTGTTACTTGTCTCTCCCTCTACCTTCTCTCTTCTGACCCACATTCTATGGAGTGGTATTGAGGTGGTTCAGATACCTATAATCTCCCCCAGATTGCATGGGGAGAGGTTGGGTGAGAGAAGATGGATCTCATTTGAAGTAACAGAGCATCATGAGCTTACTCTGTTGGACCCATGTTCTCCTCCTGCCCCTGAACTCATTTCCCTCCTCTTGTTTCTCACTTTCCTGGTTTTGGATGTCACCTGTTCCTCTTGCTTATTACAGAACCTTGTCTTTTGTCTGGACCCTTCACCTTCATTGTGCATTTATCCATTATTCTCCTACTGTACTTGGCCTCTTGGGCTGCTCTCCCGGTGAGCACTCATCTCTGTAATTTACTTTTTCAAAAGTGAAAAAGCACAGTCTTTTCAGAATTGTTCTACTTACTAATGAAAAATGAACCTTAATTATTTGAGGGAAATAAATATCAGTGTCTTCACGAAACTCATCAGATCTTAAGGCAGTAGAAGGAGAAGCTAGAACACTTGATTGGCCTTCACCACTACAGCAGAACTGGTCATCTGCTGTGTCTTCAAATGGTGCAGAGGTTGCAGACTTATGTGGTTGGTGCTTGTTGCAGACAACTGTGGTATCAGTTTTTTATGTTTATGGTAATGGCTGTATGAGCATAGTGTTGTGTTCTGTGTTTCTACTGCTATGATATACATATGCTGTCAAGTTTTATTGGGCTGTTTTTTGATGTTCTGTCCACAAAAGGTAGTGAGGCCATGACAGCTATATTGCCAGCATCCAGTAATTAAAAGCCAGTTGTTTTCCTTTCTGTTCCAGGCCATTGATGAACCTCCCTATCTCACAGTGGGCACTGATGTAAGTGCAAAGTATAGAGGAGCCTTCTGTGAAGCCAAGATCAAGACAGCAAAAAGGCTTGTAAAAGTCAAGGTATGTGGTTTTCCTACAGACACTGTTGGGGTTGGTGGGGTTTTTTTTGGGTGGGTGTTTTTTGTGTGGGTTTTTTTTTTTTGTTTTTTTTTGTTTGTTTGTTTGTGTTTTTTTGTTTGTTTTTTTTTTTTGTTTGTTTGTTTTGTTTGTTTTTTGTTTTTTGTTTTTTTTTGAGAAAAATGTCATTAATGTTAAAAATAGCACAACATGAAACTTTATAGTTTCAGGGCAGCTAAAGGGCTGTGTCAAGACAACTTGGAGGCTGGTAGTGCAATCCTTGAAATAACACTAGGCTTGTTTTTGTTGGGAGGGGTTTTCCCCACCTCCATGCAATTAAATATGTTCTGTTTCTTGTACTGCTTTGTCATCTGCTTACATTTGTGGCCTTCAGTGCCATAGGCTGACCTTATAGTAATTGATCCAAATATGAGAAATACAGGCTTATGTATGTATGTTATCAGAAAATAGTTAAAACTCAAAGTAGGTTTAATATGGTTTCTTTTACTTCAAGTGCACAGGTCACTGACATTTAGGAGTGGCAACTAGGTAATGCTTCAGAAATAAGATGAAACCCTGCTGTTTTCCAACAAAGACTTGGCATACTGAATCCTACAGAATAGCAAGCAGGAGCTCTCACCTAATCTTTATGATGGTTAGTTAATGACTGAACAAATCAATATAAGCTCCATTCAGTACAAATAAAAATTGGAGGGGGAATACAAAAGATACATTTTAACATCCCTTGGAAATTTGAAGTATCATTTCTAGAAATAAAGAAAACAACATTTGGACTTTTTTTTATTATATAGTTAAGTCTGCACTGCAAAATGGCCTTATATTTCTGTTTGAATAACACCTTAAAAGCTTCTAATCTGCAAGCAGGTACTGTTTCGGCTCTTAACCTCATACAGAAATATAACAGAGCAAGGATCAAAAGCACTTAGGAAAAATAAATTAGATTGTTGCTCTGCAACAGAGTTACAGTGGCAGAATGTTCTTATATCTACTGTAAAAATAAGTGAAAATTGTGAACTGTAAATGGTGATAACCTGTTATATAGAAGAACCTTCATAATAAACTGTCAGGCACTGCTTAAATCTACCCTCATGCTATGGCTGATTTTTGCCTATAGTATGTATGAGGGAGAGAGCAAGTTATCTCCAAAAGCCCTGGTGGTGAGAATTATTGTCACTTATTTGATAATAGTGTTAACTATAAAACAGTAAGATGTTAGTCTTAAATCTGATGTCTTTAAAAAGCCTTTAGTGCAAATTAGTTTTCATTTCATTAGTCATAACTCTTAGCATCAATTGGTCTCTGCGTTACAGCACCACTGTTTAAGAGACTTAAGTATTGGTATTTAAGCTGTTAAGTATCACTGTTTAAATACAGGAATTGTCTGGTGCCTAGATCAGTGACATCTTAACTCCTTTCAGATTTTTAGAGTGCTTTCAGACCACCTTTTTAGACAGTAGCTTGCACTTAAGGTTGTTGTTCATCGATAAGTATTTTCTTATGGGTTTATTGCTTATAGTTTGGTCAATGCAATGTTTTTCAGAAGATCTTGAAATGAAATGGAATAGAGGCTAAAGCCCTGTGGACTGAAGTTTGTGTGTGTGTGTGTCTTCATTGTTACAGTACAGCTTAGGGCAGTTAAGCCCCAATACGATTGTTGCTTTGTAGAGTAATGTTATTTGTGGTTGAGTTTGTTTTGTTTTGTTTTTTTTTTCCTTGTGTGAATGCAGTGACAGCATCTGCTTCCATTGTCTTTCTTCCACCAGGAACATACAGTCCCTAAACTTAACAGTGACCCCTTGATTTTCTCTAAAAACCTTTTTGGCACTTTCGGGCACATGCAGACTTTCCCCAGTATTGTCTCTAACCAAGATTTGTATTATCAGGTGTATTTGCAAATTCTGGTGGTTTATCTACTGAATATATTTTTCACTTGTTCAGCAGTTTCTTCTGTCCCAAACATATTTTATGTCCCTAGTCTCCTAGAACTACTAGAGGAAAAGGAAAAATTAACTTCAGAGCATGTTTTAGTTTGAAGCTTTCACTTAGTTTTATAACTAGATGCTCAGTTGAGAAAGGAGGATAGCAACTTTTTTTTTTTTTTTTTTCCCCAATATGGAGTATGTCATCTCCAGGCAAGTAAAGTACATTTAATTGCATCTCCTTTTACCTGCTTTCTTCTTCTGATATTTCTAGAATATTTTGAGGGATGCCTTTGTAATAACTTTTCCATCACCAGTATAATTTAATAACTTCATTCAATTTAGTATGAGTGCTTTATATTTATCATTTCAGTATCAAGAGGTACTGTATTTTACTGTATTAGCAGGTTCTGTACATGGTACAGGATTTTACATTAACAGTGTAACTGCATTACATGCTTTGTCATGTAAAGCGGTAAACTTAGTTAACATTTTCCTGGACTTGTGAAAAGTGCTGAAGGCTTTACAGGCTTGACTAAAGGGCAAGACTTTCAGTGTTAGCAGACTGGTAGTCCACTTGGTCTTCATAGGATCTGTTACAGCTTTTCTTAGAGAGCTCATAAAGCCAGTTTATTTTGACAAGTGTCTCCTAACACAATTAGCACCATCATCCACACATTTGGGCACCCTCCACACAAGTTTCAGAAGAAAGTATTTTCTATGTAGGTCTTCATTAAACAGAAAGTAGTGAAGCATCTGCTGTATAGAGCTTACTGGGATGATGAAGAAAAGGGAAATTCCATCTGAATCTAAACAGGTTGATGACATGCTGAATGTCTTAATCTTTTGCCTGAGACAGAATGATCCACACTGACAAATGCTATGGGAATTAAACCCCACACTAACAAATATTGACATCATTTTCTCAGCTTCAGGAAAGGCCAGTGATGTAACAGTGAGTTTAGAGTTTGAATATTTCTGTTAATAAACACTATTTTTTTTAATACCTACCTAGCATGTAGGCTAGGCTGATAGTAACTGAAAGGCTGTTTGGGTTGTTCATTTTGTTTAGTTGACAGCAGTGTCCTGTATTCCTTTTGTGTGTGTCTTTCAGCTGTGCGTGAGGGAAATATGCTTTAATAAGCAAAATAAAATAAAAAAACCCCGTGATAGATGTTTGACTTTAGACCACTGAAATACGGACGTTTTTTTAAAATTACTTGTGCTCAGAATGTTGAAACATTCTTTTTTCTTGGTGTGATACTAGAGCAGTATAATTCAAAGAGAACAACAGAGAACATTTTGAGCCATTAAACATTGTTGATAAGCTGTTGTCATTTCTTTTAGAGGTAATGGTTCTACCTTCTGAAAGAGAAAAATGATTTTAGAATTTTTGACAACTAAGAAATTGTCTTCTCATATTTCTAAAATATACAAATGTAACAGTTTTTAGCAAGTGGAATGATTATGGTGACTAACTGTAGGATGAGAGTAAGAGAAGGGCTATTGACATCTCCATGTGCTTATCCTGCTCAATTGTATCAAGTGATTGTCAGTTGAATTATATTTTTTAGGTAACTTTTAGACACGATTCTTCAACAGTGGAAGTGCAGGATGACCACATAAAGGGGCCCTTAAAGGTAATAAATTTGTTTTATATTTTGCTAACACTTCAGAAAGCATTCTTTTTCAGTATTTGATATAAATGTGTATATGCAGTATGGGGTCAAAATGAAAGGTTACATTTTTTACATAGGCCGGTTAGGATCACGAAGCATAAAAGGTAATGCTGCAAAGCTAGAGTTGGTATACTCTTCATGTTAACTTTTTTATTTGTAGTTAAGGGGGATGCAGCATGCAGGCTGATGCAAGCCTCTTTGTTCTTTTTGGCCTCAAAGCTAAGAAGTTTCACTGGCTCTGATTGTTAGTCACTGTTGCTTTGGAAAACTCAGCTGGAGGATTTGAGGGGCAGACTCTTATACAAGAGAATGACATCACTCAAATTGGTTCTTCTTCCCCACCTGCTGGCAGGAAATAATCAGCTCAGTTAGTTGGTGTATTTTAGAGGAATGAAAGAAGTTTTGAAGTATATTCAAATATATTAAAGTGAAACTGGAAAAGTGTATTATATTTAAAAGAAAGAGTTTAGAAATTAACTCCATTCGCTAAACAAAAAAATGTTAACTGTTGTCTGTTTTGTAAGTGCTAAGTGGCTTTTGTTTTTTAGGTAGGAACTGTTGTGGAAGTGAAGAATCCAGATGGAACATACCAGGAAGCCGTTATCAACAAATTAACAGATGCAAGTTGGTACACTGTAGGTAAGAGAAGTATTTATGTATTTGAATAAAACTTATTACTTTAAAATAGACCCATGACCTGAACATGTCTTAAGCATGATGAGATTTTTTTTTTTTTTTTTTTTTTGGAGTTGCTTAGATGTTCAAAGTTGGTATAACACCCTCCACAAACCCCTAAGACTTCTTGTTTTGTGTTTTTCTGAGAAGTTGTACCCTTTGCAATGTGAAATTGGGACCCCAAATACAGACGTAGTGAATTTCTCTGTAGTTGGTAACTGCCTCTTAGATATTTAAGATACTATTGCTCAGTATACTCAAGCAAAGTATGCTGTCATAGTTCCTTAAAAAAGGGGAAAAGTGCTTTTAGAGCACAAGTTGCAATACTTATTTTTCCCTACTCTCACTTAGCCCTGCTAACAGCTGCTGTGAAAAGACATAACTTGCTTTTTTAAAAAGTTTGTCTTCCCTGTTTTCTCACGCGACATTTCAGACTTCAGATGACGTATGCACATGCCCACAAGCAACATAGCTTTTTTCCTTTAAATATTTTAAAAATTATTTTTATATATGGGTTACTCTTGATGCTGTGCACCAGTAGATGACTGTATCTTGGGGAAAAACTGGTCAACTGTAGAATGATAACGTATATTCCATCTGTGTACTGTTAGTCTTAAAGATGCTACAGGAATTTATTTTTTTTTAACTGTTGAGAACCTACAGATTCCTCTCCTTGGCAGATAACTGGGACCTGGGAAGATGATGACCAGGTCTTGAAAGAACCTTATCAAGACTTAGTTGTTTTGAGATATTAAGGGTTGTTATTGTTGCAGTGCTGTTGAAAATTAGGGAAAGGCTAACTTTGTTAGTCCTTTCAGAAAGCAATAGAGCTGCAAGTTTAGCTAAGACTTTCTAGAAAAGTGTTGCAGAAAATACATCCATTTTCTTGTTGGAGAAGTAGAGCATATGAGTAAAGGAGAGACCAGTTTAGGATGAGGTGAAACATGAGGTGTAAAGACCAGAATTAAGGTTATAGATGGTGTTTTGGTAATTAATAGAGAAGTGGATCAGGTACGAAAGCTTTTAAGGACAAAATAGTATAGCTGGTGTTAGAACTGTGTTGTATGTATATGTTTATGCTTCTGAGAAAGCGTGAGGTTAGCAATTTAGAGCTACAAGTCCACGCAGAGGAATTTTGAAGGTAGGTGTCACGGAGTTGCAGTCTGTAAATCAAAGTAGATGTCTTTGAGAAATCCTGACCTTGAGAAATATGAATAGGAGATGTAAGAGTTGAGACTGAAAACTATATTTTGTAGATAAAAGTAGACAAAAGCATGTTGACCTTGCAGAATCAGTAAAGTAGCACAGATGCTGGCTGTGTAAGGCACTTTGAGAGAGAAGTGACTCTTAACAGTGAATGATTAATCTTTGTCAGGATGGTGAGTGGAATGAGACTGAAGTTATCTTTACACAGTCATGATTTTGCAGATGTGAGTGAAAGTCCTACTTCAAGGGATAGTTGCTATTTACCAAATTTCAGAGTTAGCACACATCTTAACCATCTGAGTTATCTAATCTTGTCCTGGCATTTGTTGAAAAGTATTTAATTACTTGCATTGTGTCCTGGTTTGAGTGAGAACAAAATGATTTTGTGAATTAATGATTTTGTGAATAAAATTACTATGGTTTGGTCAAAAACTCTGTGAAGGGATGGATAGATCTGAAGTAGTACATTTCCAAAAGCTGTCACTTAAGACTATTTATGCCAGTAGTAGTATGCAGAATTTAGAGGAATAATCATTTTGGGGCTGCTTGAGAACTTTTTAACACTGAGGCATGGGCGAAGTTGCTTTAAGAGCATCCCTGTCTTATATTCATAAGATACTTCCTAAATAGAAATTGTACATCTATTTGTTTATATGTCTTTTTTGGTGCCACTGCTTTTCTACTGAAGGAGGATAGGAACTAAATTAAATTTAAAAAAGCCCAGCTGGTATAGTTTTTTTAAATTAGTATAGCACAGTTACACATGAAGTGTCCTTAGTTTATTTGCCTGTCCTATAAAAAGTCCTCAAAAAGCACTGGTAGCTAGATAATATTTCATCATTCATAAGAATGTGTCTTTAGAAAGTTTAAGTGATGGTCTTAACATTTAACTCTGTGTTGACTGTGAGGGGGGAAAAAAAAAAAAAACAAACCAGAATTGTCTGCTTTATTAAAATTGCAGAATTTTGCATGTTCAAATGTAGTCTTAGCTCCTTCTAGAGGCTTTTTTGCCATTACCTTTCTTTTTCTCAGGATTCAAAGTAGTTTTATTTGCATTAAGTTGCCTCTTTTCCGTGCAGTTTCAGAATAGGTGTTTTAAATACATTACACTCCTGTATGTCTGCTCAATAGATTATTTTGAGAATGTCCCCTTAGATTAGAATGTTGTATGTATTACAGCTGTATGTGCTATGGTGGACACACGAGTCTTTCAGGGAGGTGAAACTTTTCCTTTAAATGTGTTCATGTTGTGGAACAAGATTAAGAGTCCCTCTGTCAGGGAAGAGGCCACAAGCAGATTACCACATAGGATACGTAATGTGGCTGCCTACCTAGCCCTGAATAGCTTTACCTCTGTTGTAGTTGGCTTATCCCTTGAAGTGGATAGATTATTTTTTAAAATTATTTATTTATTTTTAAATCTCTCATTATGTAACGAGACTGTTATGTTAATTAACAGAAACCAAATTAGGAACCTGCTGCTTTCTACTTCACTTAACCAAGGGGGACCTTAATTATATGTTGACCATTTGAGATGCAGCTCCAAATCTGTGTATTTTCTTGTGCAGTTCTTGCCCTTGATACTTGTCAAAACATTTTGAAGTAATATGCATCTATAACTGATAATTTTATCACTAAACAGTAGTTTAGTATTACAGCTACTGTACTATAAAACACAGACTGGGGAGTGATAGTCGCAAGGTGAGGTTTGTTCATTAACAGTATTGAATTTTATAGAGATGAAAAATTCTCAGAACTAGGTAGAAGATAGTTTCATATCAAATAAACAGTAGTCAGTTTTTTCTTATATACCTTGTTGCTTTCTGTATAGTTTTATTTAAATTAGTAAGTGTTGAAAATAGAGTATAGCACCCACTATCTGAAAACCAGATGTGGCCGAAACTGAATCTCTCTGATCTTGCCAACGGATCTTTTACCAGTTGACAGCCGTTTTCCAAGCACTGTTAATTTTGACTCCTTGTGAAAGTGTTTACATACTTATAGTTTTCTACCACATGACTGAATTGTAATAAGATTGGCAGAATCGGGCTCAGCAGTACTTTTGATGGACAGAAGATGAGATTGGAATGAAGGTGAAAGAGACACGTAAAGAAGTTGCTGAAACTTTTAATACAATATTTTAACCTAATCTTGGGGTTATTTCTGTACCCACAAAAGTCTACAAGGTCACTGGAGTGTGGAGTTAAGAACAGAATTGTTGTGACTGTTGGGGAGGGCAGAAGAATTCAGTTCCTTTCTCACTGAACTGTGAAAGCATAACCCGAGAATTAAACTGTGTCACTAAGTTTTCATCCATTAAGCACCTGTAGAAAGAAGACTGACAAAAGCTTACTTTTTATAGGACCAGTTCATCAGTTTCTGAAGATCCTGCCTTGAATGTGTGCAGTGCATTTCAAGATTCAAAAAGATAAATATGTAGCTGAAGCCAACTGCATATGAACTTGTTTGCAGAGGTAGCAGAAAGTCTACAAGTCAGGAACCTCTTCAGTTCTTCAGCTACATCTGGTTTTGATGATTGTCTGCACTTTGACTATAGTCATCTTCCTTCAGGCTGATATCACTGTTGTTTTATAGCATAATTGGTGTAGCTATGGTGAGAGAACTGTGTACATATTTGTTTGATCCTTGCAAATGTTCTACTGGATATGCAGCAGCATCTAGGTACAATTTTGTTTTAAGGACTGGCTACAGGCATACATATATCTCATTCTTTCTGACACCTAAATTGATCTGATACCCTGATTTTTTAAATAATTTTTTTTTTTTTTTTTTTGCTTTACTTCATGCCTGGTGACAGTATTTGATGATGGTGATGAGAAGACTCTTAGACGCTCTTCCCTGTGTCTGAAAGGAGAAAGACATTTTGCTGAGAGCGAGGTAATTAAGAATTTTTATACAACTTACCACTTCTAAAATTTTCTAAATAAATGTTTTGTACTTCAGTCTTCAGAATGTTATGTACATCCATGCTACTAAAAATAGGGATTATGTAAAATACAGTCTACAGGGTCTGGCTTGTACAAGGAAAACACAATTTCATGAAACATAATTGTAAGTTAAGAAACAAAATCAGAATTTAATATTTTTCAGTTTTATATTATAAAAGATAAAAAGATACATTGTAGATCACACAAAGTACTGCGATCCTGGAACTACTTTGCTTTATATAAAGAATTTACCTGTAAGTTTTCATTGGAAAAATCAAAAATAGGGTACATGAAAAAAAAAAAAAATCTACATCTTCAGACATAATTAAATTCTGCTGTTTTTTAGGTAGGTGATAAAGTCTAAGTTTTAATAACTGAAAAACTTGAAAGATCAAGTACTTTTCTTTTAAAAGGCAAATTAGAAGTTGCTGTTACTTGTTAATTTGAAGACAGTATTTTGAAGTCTTAAAAGGTGACTTGCATATTAAAGAATGCTGACATTTGTAGCAAATTCCAAATAGTTGAAATTTCAGAATGAGGGTTATTCCTTCTTATTATGTAAGACAATCTGAGCTGATGGGCAGATTTATGTAAACGTGTTGTCTTACTGGAAAGCTACAGAAGATGGGGTTTTTTGCTCCACATAAATGTGCTTTATTATTGTAGGCAGCCGAGCTTGTTGCCTACTTACTGCATTCTTGGGAAGATTCAGCTATGTTCTAGAATCAGGATTAAACACATGTGAAGAAGAGGGCCTAATTAGATACCTAAATCTGGATTCACATATAAATGACATCATTTTAAAGATTGTGTTGTCCCTTTGGTTAGCTCTTTGTTATTAATGACCATCATTCCTGAATATTAGGTTGCTTCTGTTCCATGAATACTATTTTAATATGGTTTCAGAAGAATTATTTCATTGTAGAGCAGGTTGAACATTTTAGTCTGTTTATATATATATACACACACATATATATTGCTTTGTGAACTGTTTGGCTGAATGAGAATAATTTCAGATTATTTTGCCAGATGCAAGGAAACTACATTCAGGTGACTCCTACTTTTTAATTTATCATCACTCTTATTGTCCCAGCTTTTGATGCCTTGCCAAAAGTCACTGATAGGCAGTTCATTGTCACCAGCCCTCAATGAAACACATGTTGTGGGTTTCTAATAATTACCTCATGATTGCATAGCTACTCAGCAGGGAGAATTACATCTCCAGTTTCTTTTGTAATTAGACATCTACCACATGATTGTCTTGTTCTGATGTTGCTTAAGCTTCATCTCTGACTTCCCAAGCATGTGGGATTTTTTAGGGTGTCTGCCATGCTCAGAAGTAATCATGCATTTATGTTAAGACTTGAAAACAATAAAACTGTCTTTTTATGTCCATTTCTGTCTGACACAGAACACTTTTGAGATTCTTGCTGGTATTTCACATTTAAAAATTCATACATGACTCAGAAGTGTAATTTGGAGGACTGTGTTTACTTGAGAAGGCTTTATGCCTTCTTTTTAAGAACAAGAATAAATACCTATACAAAAAAACCTCTGTGTACCAGGAGCCTTCAAATCTGGAATGGTTATCATCTGAACAGATGACAGCAGTCTTTGGGAAAGAAGATAACTGCATGTCCCATGAAGCCCTCCTGTTGATGCCTTAGCATTCTCCTTGAACAGTGAAAATTCAGTCTTTCTGTCACTCTTTTTGTTTTAATATAGTTGTTTTGTATTCAGTATTTAATAAAACTCTCTTTCTGTTTTAATAATTTTATAAAAAAAATCAGTATAGCAATCTCTTCAAAATTGTTCTAGAGTAATTACTTAAAAAATATAATTAACCATGTTTGCTGCTACTGAGCTATCTTGCAGTTTCATTGCATAATGGACCTTTATTGGGTGTTTAGTCTGATGATCCGACAGGCAGAAAATTCATCCTGTGTAGTATCCCAGGTCACCAGAATAAATGATACACAATTCTCTGTGTTTGGATGGTCCAAAGGCAGGACTAATGGGAAGAACTGTCTTACATATGTTGGATAAAAGTTAATTATTTAGAGATGGGGAGAAAGTGTTGGGGAAAAAAAACCCAAACAAACAAAATCTGAAACCAAAATCATACTATTCTTTAATTTAAAAGCAGTGATGTCTCTAATGTACTTCTGTATTTATTTTGTAATGAGAAGTCTCTCTGTTGACAGAAATTATCTATATTATACAAACTTACGGTTTGGAGAATAACTTAACTCAGGTTTTCTATATGTGTAAGTATATGTGGTTTTTTTCATTTCAACAGACATTAGATCAGCTTCCACTCACAAATCCTGAACACTTTGGGACTCCTGTTATAGGAAAGAAAACAAACAGAGGAAGGAGATCCAATCATATGTAAGTTTAAAATTGTTGTATCTGCTGTCTGTATTGAGTTCTGAAGCTTTCACTGTGTGGAGTTTTCTTGCTTGTATGTTCAGCTTTCCCATTCAAAACCAGGAAGTTATATGAAGAGTGTTGTTTAGCATTGACTGAAAGACAATTTTATTGTATTTTTGCATGTAAGAATTACAAGAAGTCTTCATGTAAATAGTATTTAAAATAGTACTGGGTATAGGCAAGAGTTGTGGTTTGTTTTTTTGTTTTGTTTTGGGGTTTTTTGTTATTTAAGTAAAAAAAGAAGGTGGCATATCAAGTGGAAATGTTTTCAGTTGTTCAGAAGCTCCTCTTAGTAGACTATTAGTATTATAAATGTGCTGGATTCAAACTAAACCCACTTACAATGCAGTCTTTGTCCAGCTGATGTGATGTCTTTGTAGAAGGTGCTAGAATCCTCATGTAGACCTTTGGTTTCTCATTATAAGGTCTCTGAAGGGTTTTTATAAATAAGTAAATGGTATTATGGCTTGCAGCAAAGCTTACTGATAGAAAAACAAAGTTCAAGAGTGACTCAAATTTTCTAGGTGCCAAAATTCATGGTAGCTGTGATCTTGAAAAAACAGTGTTAAGTATTGCACTGACTGTTTTTCTTTGCTACTTATGAGTGGGGTGATTTTTGTAGTTTTGGTGGGCTTTTTTTGTGGGTGGTGTGTTTTGTGTGTGTGTATGTATGTGTTTTGGTTTGGGGTTTTTTTGGGGTTTTTTTTGTTGTTTTTTGGGGTTTTTTTTGCTTGTTTGTTTCATTTTTGGTTTTAAACTTTTGAGGTGATAGCTGCTGGGGTGGGAAGGGAGTTTTCATGCTTGCATTATCCTTTCACAATCTTATCTTTTTGATACCTCAAAACAAATATTGCCCTGTACATGTAGAAGTACTATAAATTTACTCAATCATTATTTACTAATTTGTGATGTATAGAAGGAAAAAGCTGGAAAAGTGGGCATATACCACAGAGAATGTGACTGGGTTGTTTTCTTCTGTTTCCCTAACTGTACAGGACATTGTTGTGTCAGAAACAGCACACCTGTCTTTGTTGTATTATTAATACTGACTCAACCGAGTAAGAAGACAAATTGTACAGATACTGGTATAAGTGAGCTAAGTTGTAGTCTCTGTAAAATAGTCCTGGCTTTCTCTCTAGTCCTTCACTTCTTTTGCATCCCACAAGAGATTCTCAAATCCCAGAAAGCAGCCTTCAACACATTCATATTGTATTTTAAAATAAATCACTATTTAAAAAAACACATGTGTTTTGGGGGGAATCCCAGTACTTTATCAGCACTGAAGATGAAAATGTAAAATGAAACATAATATCTCACCTTAGACTGTAAATCAGTTGTCTCCTGTTACAGAAATGCTAAGTGTGAATCTACTGTTAGTACTGAACTTTGAAGTACTTTTGAGTTCAGTATAAAGTTATTTGAAAAATGGAAGCCAGCTTTTAAAATTCTGCTTGTTGTGCTCATTGAATGCCCTGTGTTTTCTTAAAATTAACCTTCAAAGTGACTAGTAAAAAAAAAAAAATACAGACAGGAGTGCTGTTGTTTTTTTTTTTTTTAAGTTGTTTTTTTTTTTAAGTTTTTTAATGAGTTGCAGGTAATTTTAGCTGGAGTAGTTTTGTACATTTGGACTCGCTGTATGATTAAAACCAAGTGCAACTTTGTACTGGAACAGTCAAAACAATCAGCCAGAACCTTTTAAAATGAAAATGTATTTGCACCATTGCCCATCTACTTATATTCCAACAGTTCATTCAATGTGAAATTGAGAGTCATTGAAATGCTTCACTGAACATCTTTAAAGAATCTGTTCCACGATAAATAGACTTTTTTTTCTCTTTGCTATTCATCTTCATAGCTGATGTTTCTTCTTCTTCTGAGATCTGTCCACTCTTTTAAATAGCTTTTTATTCTGTATGGCTGTTAAAGTAAAAGCAGAGAGATTCCAGTTTATCTTAATACTGGTGCAAAACTACAAATGCAGCAGTATTTTTGAACAGTGCTTCTCTAGCACTGTATTCTTCCATGTGGATACATGGTAGTGTTTTGTTTGTTTTTTACATGTTTACATGTAGATACGCATTTATGAGTTTGTAATGTTTGAATTGTTATTATAATATCTTTGTAAATGCCTCAGTCAATTTTTATCCTAAAACCCTTCACAGGCAACTGAAGTCACTATTATTTATGCCTCTTTGACAACTAGCTTTGGATCTCCTGTAATTATAATAGGCAAGTTTTGAATAGTTGAGTTTTAAGTCTTTTTCTGTTGTTTAGTCCTGAAGAAGAATCTTCATCCTCTTCCAGTGATGAAGATGAAGATGATAGGAAACAAAGTGATGAATTATTAGGAAAAGTTGTCTGTGTGGACTGCTTCAACGTGGATAAAAAGAAAGCTCTCTGGTTTCCAGCCTTGGTAAGAGTTTAATCTTTCTTTAATTCTGTAAAGTTTCATTTATTTTCTAGACGCCAAAGAAAAGTGGGGGTTTTTGTGTTTGGTTGGTTTTGTATGTTTTGGTTTTCATTTTTTATGGACTAGTCTGTATTTTTATTAGAACTTAATGTTTATTCCAGAGGGACTGCATCACAATGGTAAAAGGAAATATTATATAAGTAAATATATTTGTTTCAAAAAGTGAATGCAAACATAGCTTTAGTTTTTTCCAACCACCAGAGATTGTAAATCTAATTCCAACTCAGCAGTGTGTTTAGTACAATTGACCAAAAATTTTAGGGCTTTTTTTCCTAGACCATTTTTATGAACTACCAAGTTTTCTCAAAGAATTAAATAGCTTCTCTTTTTCCACTTCTTTCTTAGTGATTACATAGCTTTTATTTTTCCAGGTTCCATATAAACATATTTGATAATAAAATGGAGGGGTTTTTTGTTTCCATGATAGGTAATAGAGAATTGGCAATACATTTCCCTTAAAATAACATTGTAGTAGTCTTTTAGTAAAAATATTTTCAACCTTCATTCTGTTTTCAATACACTTTTTTTTTTAGAAATAAGCTTCTAATATCACCATTAGTCTAAGAATTGCATATAGACTGACTGAGGTATCTGGAAATGAATATATTTCTCTAAGTGGTACCTTCTAGTACCATTTAAACATTTTAATTTTGTTGTAAATTGTAAATATTTGAATACTTTCTCCCTGGCAAGCTTAAAATGTTAATCTAATTTCAGGAAGACTTGTGCTTCAGAAAAGGTGCCATGCAGTAACATTTAACTGGTTTTAGCATATGCATTTGCTCTCAGCTCCAACTTTCTGCTTGTCACCTCCCGTGTCTTGTAGAGGCCTTCCAGTAGGACTTCTCTTGGAAGAGTCGGTGGGAGAGAATGAGTCATTGAAATCTTATTCACAATAAAGGAGAGGGCAGAATATACAGCAAGGAGATACCATGTCAGTGACAGATTGCATTAAGAGAGGTTTTCACTAATAGACAAGAAAATTGAGCTCTTTATTTACTGAAAACTGTCATCAAGATTGATGGAGTATTGGCTACCTCACAGTTGCATTCTGAGAGGTGGTCAGTTAGACTGGCTTGATCTGATTTGTGTCGTGCTGTTGGGTTAGCCCTTCTGGTCACGCACATCTCAGCAGTTTCCACCGCAGCCTCTCTGATGGTATTGGGCTTACATGCAACTAATGCAGTGCTACTCAGGATAGCCATGGGCCAAACTTTAAAGGGTAACTGAATTGTTGCTTATGCTCACAGGGTATACTGAAGATACAGTTATTTCTTTGGCTTTTGTTTTGAGCATTGGAATAGCTCATTCTTTGTGGAAGGCTTCCTGCAATGAATGAGAAGCAGTAGGAGGATAAAGTTTGAGGGTGGAGCTTGTTAAGTCTGAAATAGCTTATCCTAGATTAACTGTTATTTTAGTAATCAGGTTTATTATGCAAATAAACATTGTATTGCTTTTAATGTGAAAGATTGTGCCAAAGAATAGATTTAATGCCCCAAATAGCTTTTTTTTTTTTTTCTCCCTCCTTTTAATCCTCTCCCCTGTAGCTATACCTCTTCATTCTTTTACTTTGTAAGCAGGTTACCTCTACTTTATAAAGAAAATAATTTTATCTTACTACTGATAAATTTTATTTTAACTTTGTATTATGCTAATTGTAATTATGTAAATAATTAAATGAATTTTTTAATATGCTGAAGAATACCTATCCTGAATTACTTTGTTATTAATGATGATGTGTACAGATATGTTTTGTGTGTAAGCACAGAGAATAGTCAAGCTTAATATGTGACTCAAAGTTCAGGGATTAGTCTAAACCTTTACAGCAAATAACAGTTAAGATAAGTAGCAGACACTGATTACTTATAATATCACTCCTATAACCAGATAGCCTGTCATTTGTAGATAAAAATATTATATATTTTTATTTTATAAATTTATAATAATATATCAT
>JANHGN010025324.1:0-19364 GCA_024605025.1 Megaceryle maxima | reverse complement strand
GAGTAACAAATCATTGTTCAAGGTAACAGGACATAAAACTCAAGGCTAAGCAAATGTTTAATTGACAAGATAAGAATAGCCTGAGATGTTACAGGCAAGAATTCCCGAATACTAAAACAACAAAATAACTAGCTTGACATTAATTAATTCAGCACTAACAGATTTATTATTAGGCATAGTATCAAGCTCATGCTTTATTCTTTCCACCAGCTTCCTCCTCTTAGTCCCTCTTTGGTCTGTTTTGCTTCTTTCCTCTCCAGATTGAGTTTAAGCTGCTGCCAGGTTGTTTTGTGGGGTTTTTTTTCCCCCATACCCAAGAATCACACAGCCTGTGGCATGGTTGGTAGTTATTTATCATTGTTCTTCCAGCACCTACAGCTTTTGGAGTATCTGTGAGTGGTTGAGTTACAGAAGATTCTCGGGCAAAGGAATCTTACTTTTCCCAAGAGGAAACACCATCCTCCTTGGGTTAAATGTTCCCCATCCTTGGACTACACCCGAGGTCAGCGCCTGCCTCCCTGGGCAGGGAAACCGACTTTGGGCCGCCCTGAGGGAGCTGCTCAAGATGTCGGGCGGGGCCGAGGTCGGGGGGCGCCACCAAGATGGCGGGTGCCCAAGATGGCGGGGGTCTGATACACGACCCCTTCCCGGGCCCCGGCGAGCGGGCAGGGAAGGGCGAGCGGGCAGGGAGGGGCGGGACCGCCCTTCCCTGCCTGCTCGCCGGACCCGAGACCAGGCGGCTCCGCCTCCCTGAGGCGCACGGCTGTGGCGGCGGCACAGGGCGATGCGGCTCCCCGGCGGGACGCCGCCAGCCCGGCTCTTCCTCGCTCTGTGTGTCTGGAAGCTGGTGCCGCGCCGGGAGGCCGCAGGTAGCGGGGGCTGAGAGGGCCGGTAGAAGGTGTGATGGGGGGGACACACTCCTGTGGAGCTTGCTGGAGGGTCCCGGTGCCGTTAAACATCGCTCTTCTCTGGCTCCTTCGGGTCACTGGTTTCTTGCTTTCCTCTCAGGTAGAAATAACCTGTCCCTGCTTTCTCGTTGAGCCTTTTAAGCTGCATACCTCTTCCCGATCGCATGTCTGCGCTGAACATTTTTAGCCGCCAAACACATTCAGGAGGTCCTCTGGCCAGAGTCCCCCTACCAAGCACCCCAGAGGGTTGGTGTGTATCAGGTGGCCAGGTCTGTGCCGACGGAAGGAGCACAGCCCATTCCTTGTTCCTAACGTCATCCCTTTTGTTTTGCAGGCACGGAGGAGGTGGTCTTTGGGAAGGTTGGAGGAAGCATCCTCCTCCTGTGCCGAAATGTCTCCAAAGAAGCAACCGAGGTGGTCTGGTTTCAAGGGGATCCGCACTCGTTTCCCCCACTCTTCTCTTCAAGGGTCACCTTCCCCCCAGACGTCCGCTTCTCCCTGGTTGACAACAGCTCCCTGCACATCACAGAGCTGCGTGAGCAGGACGAAGGCAACTACACTTGCAAGGAAGTGCTGAACAAGACGGACCACGAGCACAGGGTCCAGCTCGTGGTAGCCAGTAAGTGTGTCCCGTGTCCGTGAAGTTCCTCCTCCGTCTCACAGGTCCCCACGTTCATCTGGCAGTGGTGAAAAAAGAGTGTAAAAAAAGGGCAAGGGTGGCCTTACCACGCAAAACCTGCGAGCAGGCTGATCCCCTCACACCTTTGTTCACGAGCACCGAGATGGGTGCATGTGGTCAGTTGAGCAGTTGTGTGTGCTGCAGAGGACGAAATGCCAGCTGTTAAGTCCTTGCTATGTCTTTTCAGTTCTTTCTTTGTTAGTGATGATAAGATGGCTTTTTTTGGGACAGATCTTTGATATCCTGTGGCTGTTCCAGGGTGTCCCTTTGCCTCAGAATCCGCCTGACTTGAGCCTTCCTAAATCTTGAGGTGGGGGCTGCTCCTCACTGTCTTTTTTCCCTTGACTGAAATACATGTTTGGAGCAGATGTGCTGTGCCATTCCTTGTTGCCGTCCTTTCGGTGTGAGGAGGGAGGGTCCTCAGCTGATGAGTTGACTGTGCCAAGTCTTATCATCCTTCTGATTTTGATGGAAACACCACATTCCTCAAATCCCCTGTTGTTATCAGCACATGCCCTTCTTTCAGCATTTTTGTCCCATCTTATCTTTTGGTGCCCTCTCCAGTTTCCATCCCTCTTCCATTCATTCAATTCTCTTAGAACTCCTCACAGTCTGGGTAGAAGATCGGGCTGGAGAGCGCTCGAGTTAACTCCTTCCCACACTGCTGGTGCAGGTCCTTCCTGCTTCTGTCGGGGAGCCATTATCTTGCTGGGCTGCTTCATCTCTTCTGTGGGAGCAGCCCCCTCCAGATCCCAGGGAGCACCAGTCCGATGGCTGGTACCGCTTCTGGCCCCTTCACCAAGTCAGGTCAGATGTGACATAGGCTCTGGGCTCTCAGACCTGGGCCGTGTCCCGCTGTCCTTATGCCAGCCAAGTCTATATGAGAGGGTTGAGAAGAGGGAAGGGCTGGTGCCCGTTGCCTGGTTTGGTGGCACTCTGTGCTCCCTTGGCCCCTGCCTTTCTTGCTGGGCTTTCCGTCAACGCCTGCCGTGTGTGAGACCTGTTTTCTGTTTGCACTCGGGGTGTTCCTTCCTTCTTGGTGTTTGGTGAAGGGTGTGCGTTGTAAAATTTATACCTCTTTCGTACAGGTTAAATCTCTGAAAGTTCACACGGATAAAAATTCCCTTCCTGGCGCAAGGAACATACGCATGGGGTTTAGAGGGTCACGGAGGGCTGGAGTGAAGGAATTTTGCCCCAGGCTGCTTCAGAAAACATCTATGTAGGTGTGGGGCTGAGGAGGGGGAGCTCAAAAGCTGGAGCAATGGTGCAAAACGCTGATGAGCAAAAGATAGCTGTGGTGTGCCAAGCATTGGTGCTGCTGGACTTCAGTTATTAGCGTGGAATTAATGTGTCAGTTAACTTCCAAAGGTTACAAAAGTTCTATGGGACACTGGTGTCCCCATAAACAGGTGAGAGGTATTTCTGGTGGTGCTTTAGATCAGCAGAAGCATTGGCAGAGGCCTGAAGTTGAAGCTTCTCAACCTCAGACAGGTCTTGATTTTTCACATTCACTGTTCCTGGAGCAATTTAGCCTGGGCTGGAGTGAACCTCTCATAGAGACTTGGCCCCACTGTAAAAGAGCCACCCAGGATCCACAGGCTTCATGGGGCAGTTACCAGTTGACAGTCTTCAACCCATGGGTCACACCAAAAACTTCTCTTTTTGCTTAAAACTGCATTTTAAAAACCCACAAGCAGTAAACATTCCAGCAACAGGACACAGGTGCAGCTCTGCCTCGAGCTGCTGCTCTGTTCTGTGTGGTAGGAAGCACAGGGTGAGAAGGAAACATGGGATTGCACGTCTCCGAGGGATTCCTCGGCGTGGGCGCAGTTTGATAGGAGCTGCCATTGGCTCTTCCAGGGGTGTGAGGTCCTTTCTGGTGGAGTTTTGTGAGGTTCTTTCGGTTGTGGAGAGCTGGAAGGTTTTTGGTTTGTTCACATTTTGGGAACAGATCTTTGTTAGCCTTTAGAGAGAAGAGCAAGAGCTGTGCCAGGAGAGCCTCGGAGCTCAGCTGATGACTTCAGGAGGCAGGTTCCTGGAACCAGCACATAAAGCTCACCTCTCTGGCTGGACATCTGGAAGGGCCACGTTGGCCCCTTGGCGTGGAGCAGTTGCTGGTGATCCAGGCTCGTACCAACCACAGCCAGGGTGTGGGATCAGTTGTGAGTCCTCCCCAGAGCTGGGACGGAGGGAGTGTTGCAGAGAACTGTCTTGCCAGAGCTGGATGGTTTCAAAGATCGTAAGAGATGTGTGTATATATTTCCTGGAAAGCCAAGCCCCAAGACAGTATGTTCTTGTAGCTCACAGGAGGCTTTGCCATGATGGTTTGGTTTTTTTAACTCATATCGTTTGAAAGTCACTTGAATAAAATAATCATCAGGCATCCCTGGGACACCTCTTGCATGGGGCTGGCTTTGGCAGCCTCTGGTCTCTTGGGGGGTCTTGTTCAGCCAGCCACAGGGACACGGTGTGTTAATCCTGCCTGGGTCCGAGTCCAGAACCCCGTGGCCGTTGTTAAACGATCCCAGCAGTGTGTCTGCGTCTGGCCGGCTGATGGAGGGAGGCAGGAGCTCACTGCAGGAGGCTGCGGGAGCCCTGCTCCACCCGAAGGGATTGCTCCTGGGTTTCTCTTGGCTTCTGACCCACCTCTGCCATCATCTACTTCTTTCTGTATTTAAATAACAAACACAGTCATGGTGATTTATGAGGTGACCCTGGCAGGAGGCCAGCAGTGACTTACCCTCCCCGTCATCTCTGCTGGAGTTTGTCCCCGCCGCTGCAGCGCGGTGCGGATGCAGAGCGGAGAGCGCGGCCGAGACGCACCGCCTGGCCCCGCAGGGCAGTGACAGCCGTGTGGGAAGGAGCAGAGCACGCCTGCTTTGGCTTTGCTGGCACGTGTCCCTGCCTCGCCAGGACTCCCCGTGGGCAGAGTATCTTGTGCTGTAGGAACAGCCCCCTCCTTCAACAGCTGGGCTTGCTGGGACGGCTTCGAGCTGGTGGCTCTGAGGAGCCAGTTCCTTGTCCCTGGGCCAGAGCCCTCATGCTTTGCATGTTCCCTTGGGAAAGCAGAGTGCGTGTGTCAGCAGCAGGGAGAGGTGGAGCCTTGTTCTCAGGTGGTGTGAATCAGTGTCACCCCCTTGTAGCTGCAGCCCCTGGGGGCAGTGTGGGGATTTGGTTCTCCCACTACATTTCTAGGTGCTCGTCTTGTCTCCATCGGGTGAAGCCGTGGCAGTGATTTGTTTCCTCCCTGTGCATTGGTCCCTCAAGGCTCAGCTCTGGTTTCTGTGATGGTTTTTGTAGGACAGCCACCTGCTTGGTCCCCCTTGGCTGCCCTTCAGAGCTGTGCTCCCCTGGGGGTGTGGGATGCAGGCCAGGGAGCAAGATGGGCAGGGAAACCAGGAAGACTTCCGTGAGGAGTGATGGCAAAACCAGGCACTCGGGGGGGGTTCCAGCCCTGAGATGCCAAGAGCTGTGACCTGGAAGGGTTTCTAACCATGCTGTCCTTGCTGCTAGATCCACCACAGTCAACCCCAAAGTGCTGGGCTGAGACTTCCTCATCCGGGCTGATGCTGCAGCTGTTTTGCAGCTGGCCTGGAGGGTACCCCCACCCCACCCTGCACTGGAGAGAAGAGGGGCACGATCTGGAGAACTCAAGCTGGGTCATCAGCTCCACAAGCTCCTCAGACACCCATGTGGAGACACTGAACAGCTCCCACCTCTCCCACCACAAAGTCTTCAAGTGTGTTGGGAGCCATGTTGTCAAGCAGGAGGAGCCTGCGTGCACTGTGGAGATAAGTGAGTTGACCTCCTACCTTATTAACGATTAATGAGGCTGCTAATGGTGGGGCGGACGGGTTCCCCGCTCGTTCTCCACCCTCCAGAGCACTAAGAGAGGCAAGCTGGCCGCAGGGGGAGGTGCTAAGGAGGCATGGCAGGGCTTGGCTGGTGACTGCACGGGACACGCAAGTCCTGCCGCTGAGACCCACTGCGGTGTTAGTTGCAGGTGAGCTGTTTTGGCCCATCTTCGGGGGCTGGCAGATCTCCCTGCACCAAGCTCTTCCCCATCCATGTGACAGCAAGAGGTGATTTTAGCACCTTTCCCGGCTTGAGATTAAGTTTGGCGGGGCTGGGTTTATAGCAGAAGGGTCTCTCATGCCCCCAGACCCCTTCAGCCACCTGAGGGGGGCTGACTGAAGCAGTGTTTGAAAACCTGAGCTGTATTTATTTTCCAAAGCTTGTCAGGGCTGCACAAGAGCTCTGCTGACCCCAAGGAAAGTTCCTGGGCAGCCTTTCTCCTCTCTGCCATCTTGCTACTGGCTACCATCTGACTGTTCTTCTCTGGGGATACAAAGACAGGTGTCAGAAAGGACTGAGCAGTGGGGAAGTTGCTCTGATTGCTCCTTAGAAGGCTGGTGAAGTCTCGTGAGCGAGCTGCACGCCAAACCCATAGTGCTCAAGTCCCAGACGCCTGTCTGACTTCCTTCTGTTAATGATTATTGATCAGTCAGATGCCCGATTGCTTGTTAGTTCCACTCCTCCATTCCCTCCTTGATTTTTTTCTTTTCTCTTTTTTTTTTTTTTTTCTTTTTCCTCTCTGGGCTGTTCAGAAATCCCTTCACTGGAATCGGAGCCCCCAAAGACCTGCTTGGTGGGTGACAACGTGACCCTGACCTGCCGCGTGACGGAGAGCACCCCGGTGGCGAGGCTCAGCTGGCTGCGGGGCATCGCCCAGCCAGAGGTGGAGATCCAGACTGGAGGGAGGTACCTCATCTCCCAGGAGGACAACGTGTCCCGGCTCACCATCCAGAACTGCTCCCAGGGCACCGACGGCGGCTGTTATGTCTGCAAGGCACAGAACCCCGTGGGGCTGAGGGAGCTGTTCATCTGCCTGACCGTGAAGCGTGAGTGGGGCTGCCTGGGGACGCTGCGGCGGGGACTGAGGAGGAGAGGGGGACACAGCTCGCCGGGGCCATTGGCCAGCCCCCAGAGGAGCCCCTCCGAGGGCAGGGCTGCCCAAGGTGCAGTGGGTGAGGGTTGAATTGCTTTCGCTGAACGGACACAGGCAATAACTAGGGGCTTTGCTGTGGTGTTTTCCATATCACTGAAGCACAAGTACCTGGAACCCTCACCCCTTGTACTGGTGGGACTGGTGCCCTGATGGGCAGTGGGAACTGAGACAGCACCGGGACCTGCTCTTTCACTTGCACTATTTCCTCATCCCTCCATGTCCCCTGTGTCTCCTCCGCAGAGCCAGTGAATGTCGTCGGGGTGGTGGGTGCAGTGGTGGTCCTGTCCCTGCTGGCTATTCTCACAGTCACGGGCCTTGTCTTGTACTACAATCCCCTCCTGTGCCTGAGAGGTAGGAGCTCTCCTTCGCCAAGCTTGGCGGGGCTTATTCCTTCCAGGAGTGGCCTGGTTTTATCCCTAACCAGCTTGTCCCTTCTGGTGTGCTGCAATGATCATCCAGCCCTTGGGCCTCATCCTGCTCTTGGTCAATATCCTGGAGGCAGATGGGTTGGAAACACAAGGTGCCTGCCCTGGCTGAGCACTTCAGGCACTTTCCCGTCATCTTCTCCAGGGAGCTGTGCTGTGCTGGGCCTTCTTCCCTTTCCCTGTGACCTCTCTGTTGCTCTTGTGTACGCGGTTGGGTCACCTGCGTGTCCCTGTCTCTGCACGTGGTTGCCAGGGACCATCCTACTACAGGCAGGGTGGGCAGGGGTTGTACAGTGAAACCAGCAGCGTACTGCCCAAGGGACTGCTCTGAGCCAGTTTCTAATGCTGTCTTTTCCCTTCTCTCCCGTTCAGGTGCTGCATTCAGGTGAGTCATTTTCCTCAACCCAGACCTGTGTGAGCTCACCAGTCCATCACCTCGTAGAGGTCATCTCCCAGTAGAGCTGGGAATCCACCTCAGTGGCAGGAGCTGGCCCCAGAGCAGCACTGTTCTTTGGTGGGAGTTGCTGGGGATGGTGGGGACAAGCGAGACTCAGTGTGGGTGCAGGAGGGTGAGGGGAGAGGGGAGCATTTGGCATCAGAGCAGGAGTTGGCATCACTTCAGGATGACAGCGCAGAATGCTGGTGGTGGGGTTGCTCTGGCCGGGTCTGAAACCAGCTGTTCTTTGAGCTGGGTTAGTGCGGGATAAGAAGAGTCCCTCAAAATTGAGTCATTTTGGTGTAAAGGGTTGTCAGAGCCAGGGGAGGCACAGGCTGGAGGGGGAGGGGTCAGGATGGGCTCTCCTCAGCTTTTCAGCCCACCTCTGCTTGCTCTGCTTTTCACAGGAATCAAGACTCAGGTGACATCTTAGTGCTGGTGGACTCAGATGACGATGAGGGGAAGGGGGAAGAGGAGCCCATCAGCAGCTCCACCACGCACGAGGCAATGGCGCTGGTCAATGGGAACAGTGTCCAGACCGCTTACCTCAACTGCTGCACGGAAGGTGAGCCCTGGTGCCTGTGGCCAGCCGAGCTCTGGGGCAGAAGCCGCCCGCTCTCCTGCGGAGCTCTGGGTCTTCCAGGAGCAGCTCCCAGGGAGGGAGGAATTCCTGTTGTCCAGCTTGTTGGCTCTTGCTGAGATGCTGTTGCTCCGTGTCTGGCGTAGGTGACGATGACGAGCAGCATGGTGGGGGCTCCCCGCAGGATGTGAGAGGAGAAGAGACGCGAGGCTCGTAGTTTCCATCCCTTCCCGTGGAAGCACACGGAGCTGCGACAGCCAGCACTTCCTTGTGGCCATGTGGCCGAGCTCAGGCTGTTGGTGTCCTGCAGTGGGCTGGTCTGGTCAGAGCACCCCCACTTCCTTCTCCACTCACCTCTGCTTTCACTCCCTCCTTCCCCAGCCTTGTTTCTCCATTTCTTTTCCTTTCTCTTCATGTTCCACTGTCTCAGGTGCCCTTTTTAACAAGGTGACACCCAGTGCAGACAGAGCTTGGGAAGTGGGTCCCAGTAGCCTGCTTATCTTGACACCTGTGATGGACTGGAACACCAGTACGGGGTTCTGGCTTGGTTGCCATGAGCAGTGCTGGGGTTGTGGGGAGCGTGGTGGAGAAAGTTGCTGTGGGGCCGCGATGGTCTCAGGATAACGGAGGAAACAGACGGTGCATGGCTGGGACATGGGCAATGTTGGCTCTAGGGAGGCTTAATTGTTTTTATTATAAATATTTTTTTTCCCCTAGTCCTTCTGAAGCACTGCTCTGTTAAGTCGGGAGTTAATCTGGACCTTGCAGGGTGGCTTTGAGGGGGGTGCTGGGCTGGAAAGCACAGAGGGAACTTGCATTGGGAGGGGACAAGGGGAGCAGGATCCACAGGGAGGGGATCAGGGCAGCGTGGAGGGGAACTGCAGGGGGGGAACAGGGGCCAGAGCCTGCGGGAGGGGGTGGAGGGACGTCTCAAGTGTGAGCACCCTGCGGGGGTAAAGGCAGGGACTGAAGTGTCCCACCACAGGCAGTGTGTTGGGACAGGAGCAGGGGGGATCCGAGTGTGCTCAGAGGGAGAGGGAGGGGATCAGCATGTCGAGGTGGGAACGGGCAAAGAGCAGGGTGGGATTGGGGTGGAATGGAGGCTGGAGGGGAGCAGGAATAAACTGCATCCACTGGGGAGTGACAGTGTCTAGAGGGTGATGGACAAGTGAATGCACAAGGGATCTGTGTGTGGAAGGTAGCGGGGGACACAAGCACATGTGTGGGGCGAACAAAGGGACCTGAGGGCATGTGGAGGGGAGAAGCACTCCCAGGGCATGCAGAGAAGAGCTGCACAGGCACGCTGGGTGAAGTGGCAGGGGCTGAGCCCTCCCTGGGATGTGGAGAAGTGTGAGATGGAGGAGAGCTGAAGGAGTGCAGGGGGCACCTGAGCGCTTGGTGGGGCAGTGGTTGGGGCCCAGTCGTGCACAGTGGTCTCTGAAGGGGTCTGGAGCCTGGACAGAGGATTCCGAGGGGCTGGAGTGGGGGCTTAGGGCTGGGAGGGCTGTGAGTGGGACCGACCTGCAAGCTGTCCCCGAGGAGCCTCAGTGCCCTGCCCTGCCCAGCACGCCACCCTCGCGGGCAATGCTCGCAGCCGTGCCAGGAAAATCCCAGGGAGCCGCAGGAGCCTCTGGCTGCCCCTGGCAACAGTGTTGTGCTGCCGCCATCTCAGCTGCCTGGCGAGGAGGAGGAGGCTCAGGGGGAGATGGCCTTCGGCCCGGAGGAGTCTTTGTGCACAGCTTTCCAGGACAAGCTGAGGCTGCCGTGAGTGAGATTCCCCCCGTCCTCCCACCGCCCGCCCGGCTCCCATTGCTGGGCTGGCACGTCCCACATCACTGCTCTGCCAGTTCATGGCCCCATTGCTAGAGCCTCGCAGTGCCACTACTGGGGTGGGTGCCACAGGGTGGGTGCTGGGTACCCAGGCAGGGTGCTGTGCTGTGTTCCCAGCCAGGGCACCCAGGGAGGAGAGGGCAACCTGGTGAGTACCAGAGCTCCATCTCCACCTGTACCCATCCAGAGGTGCCAGGGCACTTGGGTGTCCACGTGCTGCCCAACACTCTCCCACATGGCTTTCACATGGGTGCCCCTCCAGGAGCAGAGCTCCTGCTGCCACCCTTGGAAATGGGGGGCCGGGGGTAGGTGTGGGGGGTTCCCTGGGGTCTAATCACAAAGCTGAGGCTGTGTGGTGACTTGTCCTTTCCTGGGAGACACTACCCTGGCACTGGGGTCTCTGAGCGGAGCAGGGGGAGGCTGGAGTGAGAGGGTGGGTGGGAGAGGCCCTGGCAGGCAGCAGTGGTCCCTGGGGGGCCCGGCCGTGCCACAGTGGCCGGTCCCCCTGCCTGGGATCTCCCCACCCATCCATGATGAGCTTGCCATGACCTGCAGCAGGATGGTGCCCACGGGGAATGGTGACACACTGCTTCCCTCCTTGCGCTTGCTGCTGAAGAGGCGAGAGGTAGCGGAGGTGGAGCAGGCACTGCAGAGCCAGCGGGAGGTAAGGGTGACCCCCAGTAGCCACGGCAGCCCGTGGGCACATCCGCAGCTGCTCAGGGGCTGCCGGTGCCCGTCCCTGCCGCGGGTGCTCCAGCGCGGGGTGATGCCCTCGGCACCCGGTGGTCCCACAGGAGTTTCGACAGAGGATGGAGTGCCTGGCACGGCGCCGGCAGCACCTGGGCCAGAGGGAACAGCAGCTCCGGGATGTGATCCTCAAATTCGATGCTTTCCTCAAGGTGCTGGGGCAGGGGCCAGGGCCAGGCCAGCCAGTGAGGCCCCGCTGACCCCGGCCCCATGCCCCAGGTCACCACGGCGAAACAGGAGCGGGCGCTGCGGCGGGCGGGCAGGGAGCGGGCGCTGGGGCAGGGTGCCGAGGCCGCCCGCCTGCGGCAGGAGCTTGAGGGGCTGCTGCGGCACAGGGAGCGCCTGGCCCGGCGCCGGCAGAGCCTCCGCCGCTTCCATGACTACCTGCAGGCTGTGCTGGCCAGGATGGGCCAGGTAAGCGTGGGGGTCCCTGTGTCCCTGCAGTGCCACCCTGCATGTCCCCAAGCCCTTCACGGGGGGTCAGCACCATCCAACCCCTGCAGCCACTCGGCCCCTCTCGCTGCCCAGTTCAAGGACATCCCAGCCATGCTGGCTCATTTCGGGGCGCTGGCAGAGGCGGGGGCAGCCCTGGCACAACAGGCAGAGGCCAGGAAGGAGCAGCTGGCCCAGGGGTGGGCCCGGCTCCAGCAGCAGCAGGAGGCGGCCGGCAGCGAGCTCCTGCGCACCCACCTCGAGCTGGCCCAGCTCCGCGCGCGCCTGGAGGCCACTCGCCAAGACGTGCTCCAGGAGGTAAGGTGGGGATGTGGAGTTCCCAAGGACACCCCTCAGGGAGAGGGGCAGCAGTTGTGGACCCCGGGCACCCTGCAGAGGGGAGCTGCCCAGCACAGTGGTGGTGGGAAGCTGAGCTGCACTCCTGGGGCTGAGCTGCGGGTCCCAATGTGCCCAGAAAGCATCACCAGCAACTGGGCACAGAGGGACCCACAGTCAGGAGTCTCAGGTGCCCCTTTCCTATTGGGGGTGTGCAGAGGACATGGAGCAGTAGTTGAGGGGCGGTCCAGGCCTCTCTGTCGCTTTGTCCCCCAGGAGTCCCGCTGGGCCCATGTCCAGAGCACAGCTGCCCAGAAGACCCTGCTGCTGGGGCAGATCAAGCTGGCGGTGCTGAACCTCTTCCAGCTCACCACCACATGGCTCCAGGCTCCTACGGATGTGGCTCTGGAGGACACCGAGGCACAGCTGGACACGGTCAGCACAGCCCCTGGGTGGTTGGGCTGGGGGGACATTTACATCCCTGGGTGGCTGTGGCATCAGGGTCCCTGTGTCCGCAGGTGCTGCTCTGCATGCAGGACTTGGCTGACATCTGTGCCAAGCTGTGTCCCAGGCAGCCGGCACCATGCCCCCCACGCTTGCCTGTTGCCACCAGCACATACCCACTGCGCCATGGGGGTGCCAGGGTGCCTCCCATCCAGGAATAGCCCTGGGGACAACTGCCTGCTCCCACGGCTGGCTGCCAGGGCCAGTGTGGGGACCCCAGGCTCCCCTGGGGATGGAGGTTGCTCCTTGACAAGTCCAGGACAAGAGGTGATGTGGATGGCAGCAGCACAGGCACACTGAGATGGCAACACATTGGGGCAGGAGCCTGACTCCCTGGGGTACCCTCCTGCAGGACCCAGCTGCCACGAGGGGGGAGTGGCTGCTTGTGGTTGGGCTACTGATACCTCCCTCGGGGTCTCTTGTCAAAATAAATCCCACTGTGGACCCACAGGACTTGGCTGGTTTAGGACTGCGCCGGAGGGGTCGCCCATGGGGATAGGAATTACCCCTGGCGCAACTCGCAAGGACAAAGGGGAGTCAGGATGCAAAACCACTCCAGTATTTAATGTCTCCTTGTCTGGCCCCCAGCCCAGGTGTGGGGGGAAGCCGCTGGGGCAGGGCCCCCTCCCCTACACCCTCTTCCGCAGCTTGCCCTTCTTGACGGCTCCCACCCGGCGCCCGAAGGCCATTTGCCGCAGCTCCTGCACCCGCTGCCGGCTCCTGGCCCTCAGGCGCTTCAGGCCCCCGCTCTGCAGGAACCGCTGCTTGGCCGCCTTCTTGCGCTGCTTCAGGATCTGCTGCTTGTTCTTCAGCTCCGAGCGCACCCTGCCCTGGGCTGGGGCCTGCCCGGGCCCTGCTGAGATGTTGGGGGGACACAGACAGGCTTGGCTCAAAGGCCAGAGCAAGGTGTGGGGGGATGATGTGGGGCTCTGTCACTTGCTCCAGCTACTCACCGTTCCTGTGCCGGTGCTTCCCTCTGAACTGCTCCCTGCCTCGCGTGTCTTCCTCATCCTCATCCCGCTCGTCAACCTTGTATTTCTGCTTCCATTTCTCATAGCTGGGCCAGGGTGGGTTAAGGGAATGTGTGGTGACTCCCCATCACCCGCTCCCCATCGCTCAAGCCACTGCGGTGTGACCAGCCTCCCCCCCCAGGCCTCTGCCCCAGTGCAGGATGGATCCCTGGGAGCAGGGCATGATGCCACACGGCTTCCAGCCAGTCCAGCTGAGGTCCCCTCGCCCCCAGCACCAAAACACCATGCAGGCAGGATACAGGTTGTTCTTGTAAGAGCTGCTGATGTAGCGCCCGCTCTCCGTCCGCACCTTCTTCTTGTCCTCCTGGCCTGTCTGCCCCACAAACCGCTTCTTCTTGCGGTCCCTGGAAGAGAGAGGAGAGTTGGACTGGGCAATGGGACCCTCAGTCCCCCCATTCCCATGACCAGCCCATGGAGAGACCCCACTCACCACTTCAGCAGCTGCTTGCTCTTGTTGAGGTTGTGGTTTTCATCACCCATGAGATCCAGGATGGCCCCGGCTGCCTGCTGCTCGAAGGGGCTGCCCTCGCCGCCCACACTCAGCCTGCAAGGGGCGGCTGATGAGAGCAGCCCGTGGCAAGGGCCAGGACAGGTGGGTGGTGGGAGCCCCCCCCATGCTCACCCCCTCTCGCTCTCGAAGTCCTTGGGCCGGTATGGGATGTAGAAGTCCTTGTCCCGCTGCGCCAGCTGCTGTGGCTTTTTCCTGGCACCGTCTTCTTCCCCTGGGCTCCGTTTTCGCTTCTGGCCCACCACAGTGGAGAACACGTCCTGGGAGGGGACAGTGGAGGGGCTGGAGGAGCTGCACCCCCTGACCAGTCACTGCACCAGCCCCTGAGCCCTGGCACAGCCTGGGGGCCCCGGTGCTGCCAGCACCTGGCCACAGCTGCCTTCCAGCAGCTCCCACGGCCACAGCAAACCCCCGATTCCTGCCCTGTTACCTGGAGATCTTCCTCCTCTGCTTCTCCTCCTCCCTCCTCGGGTGCAGGGGGGGCTGGGCACAGCCCCTGCCCTTTGAGAGCCGCTGCCCGCTTCTCCTGCTGCCCACGCTGGTACTTCTCGATCAGAGCGTGGTCGTGGCGCCGCTTTGACCTCATCACAGTGCTGGCCAACGTCCGGGACGTGGCATTGATCTCAAAGATGGTCTGTACCCGGGGCAGAAGCATGAGCCCCAGTGAGCTGTGTGGCTGGTCAGCCACACAGACCTTCCCTTACAACCCAACCCAGGTGCCTCCTGCCTGAGGATGGGTCTCAGCTCACCGCCTTGGACTTGTAGGACTTAATGCTGTCCACGAACTTCAGCCTCTCCAGCTCGGTGTCTTCAAACTGAGCGCCTGTGGAAGGTGAGCACGGAAAGGGGCACAGATCATAGAATCATAGGATGGTTTGGGGTGGAAGGCACCTTTCAAGGTCATCTGGTCCAACCCCCCTACACTAAGCAGGGACATCTGCAACTAGAGCAGGGTGCTCAGAGCCCCAGCCAACCTCCCCTGGTTGGTGCCTGGGGTGGGACAGCCACCACCTCTCTGGGCAGCCTGGGCCAGGCTCTCACCACCCTCAGTGTCAAGAATTTCTTCCTTCTATCTCATCTAACTCTCCATCTTTTAGTTTAAACCCATCATCCCTTGTCCTGTCCCAACAGGCCCTGCTCGAAAGTCTGTCCCCATGTTTCTGACAGGCCCCTTGAAGCACTGAAAGGCCACCAGAAGGCGTGTCCTCAGAGCCTACTCTTCTCCAGGCTCTCCCAGCCTGGCCTCCCAGCAGAGGGGCCCTGCTCCACCAGGTCCCTGTCTCTGCTGTGCTGAGGACTCCAGAGCTGCCCCAGCACTGCAGGGGGGTCTCCCCAGACCCCTGGGAGCAGAGGCGCAGGATCCCCCCCACCCTGCTGCCCACGCTGCTGGGGGTGCAGCCCAGGGTGCCAGTGGCTGCCATGCTGCCAGCACACAGGGCTGGCTCAGCTCCAGCTCCTCATCCCCAGCACCCTCAAGTCCATCTCTCCAGGGCTTTCTCCAGCCCTTCATCTCCCAGCCTCTGCTGATCCCAGGGGTTGCCCTGACCTAGGGGAGGACCTTGTGCTTGGCCCTGTTGAACCTCATGAGATTCACATGGGCCTATTTCTCAAGCTTTTCTAGGTCCCTCTGGATGGATCCCATCCCTCAGGCATGTCCCCTCCCTCAGCATCCCCTGGCACTCACTGAAGAGCGGGTGAATACCCAGCTGGGATGTGTCCAGGTCCTTTGCCCTCTTGATGGACTCGGGCGAGGGTCCGGGCCGGGACCGCAGGTAGTGCTTGTGGGCATTGTCGGCGACGCGGCGCAGGCTGCGCAGCTCCAGCGAGCCCTCGTGGTCCGTCACCAGCAGACACTCCTCATCGTCCACCAGGCTCTGGGGGACACGGCCCAGGACCCCGCCGGCATCTGCAGCCCAGGGGACACTGTGTCACCTCGCTGGCACCCACCCTGGGGTCGCTGGGACAGTTACAGCAGCAACATGGATTTTCCAGAGCCCCAGGGGGAGCTCAGTGCTGTAACATCAGCATCACTGACACACGGGGTGTGTCAGAGCCCCCAGAACCCCATTTCCCCAGTAATGAGGACATCGTCCCTCTGCACACGTAACAACCACAAAACCACGAACTCCAGCAGTGGCCAAGCATAAAACCAGAATGGCCATGTGGCCAGCATCCCAGCTTGGACGTGCAGCCACCCTAATGCCTGCGAGCGGGTCTGCCTTACCAGTGGGCATCTCCTGGGCACCAGCGAGGACAAGCGGGCGCCCCAGGAAGAGGTGGAGGTCGAAGACATAGGGCATCTCATCAGGAGCCACCAGCGAGTAGGCAGTGCCGCTCCGGCCGGCTCGGGCCACGCGGCCTGGCGAGGGGAGGAGGAGAGTGGAAAATTAGACCCAGCAGCAGCCAGCCTGCTCCTACCCGGCCAAGGACCCACTGGTGCCCCCAGGAGCCCATGCACATGACATTTACCAGGTGGACGTGGCTGGCAAGGGGCTGCGAGTCACTGGGAGAAGGGGGCAAAAGGGACCACACCACGGCTCCCTCCAGCGCTCCCTGTCTCCCAGAGGGACCCCCCCAGGTTGCAAGGGCCCCAGCACGGGGCACCGGCACCCACCGACGCGATGCAGGAAGAGCTTGGCTTTGGCGGGGAAGCTGTAGTTGATGACATTGTCCAGCATAGGGATGTCGAGCCCACGGGCGGCCACGTCGGTGACCAGCAGCACCGGGCACTTGCCGTGGGCGAACTTGGCGATGTTGATCTTGCGGGCGGTCTGGTCCAGCGAGCTGTAGATGTGTGTGCAGCGGATGCCCTGGGCTGTCAGCAGCTGGGGATGGGGTAAGAGAGATCAGATCCCAGCTGGGCCTGCACCCTCAGCCAAGGGAGAGGGGCCCCTAGGGCTCTGAGACCCCAGGGTGCCCACCCAGACCCCTGTCTCTGAGGGGTAGGTGGATGCAGCACCTCCACAATCACATAGGCTGCGATTTCTCCCTCAACCTGATGAAACAGAGGCAGAGACTCCAGCAGGGACCTAATGTGGGTCTGGAAAGGGGTCCCAGACCCCCCTGGCAGCCTACCCTTTAACAGGGGTACATGTTGAGCACCCCCAAATGCCACTTGCCTCCTTGAGATACTCTGTGTGGTGTTTGGTGGCCACGAAGACGACTGTCTGGTCCTGGGGCTTCACCACACTGCGGAGTAGGTGGAGCAGCACAGCTGGTTTGTCATCTCCACGCACGTGGAAGAAAGCCAGCTACAAAGGAGGGACACAGCTCAGCCTCTCTGCATCCCCATGACACATATGGCCACCTCTTGGTGCCCCCCTTTTAAGCCTAGAGCCACCGCAGGGTGGCTTGCAGGGCCCTGGTGGAGGGCACAAAGCCCATCTTGAGCCCCACGCTAGCCCCTCTCACCTTGAGCTGGTCACTGAGCTTGGACTCCACGTCCAGACGAATCAGCATCGGCTCTGTGAGGCCTGTGGGATGCAGTGACACACGGGACATGGGACCAGCCCCACCCCACAGCTTGGGGACACCCACTTGACCCAGCATTAAACCAGCTCAGTTTTGGCCCAGCCCAGCTGCAGGTCTGGGCCATGTCCCCATCCCCAGGCTCCCCCTGGGTCCAGCACCCTCCAGCTGCCATCTGCCCCACGCTCCTCACCAGCCCGGGCGAACTCAACGAGCAGCTTGGGCAGTGTGGCGGAGAAGAGGACGGTCTGGTGACAGTCTGGGAGCCGGGCGATGATCTCCTGGAGCTGCTCAGCAAAGCCCATCTCAAAGAGCCTGCAGGGGAGGGGACACAGGATGTGGCAGCACCTGTTCATCTCTCTGTGCCCAGTCCTGCCCCTCCCAGGAGCACCTCGCTCCCACTGTTGCTGACCCCAATGCTGGGACACTGCCAGCCCCCTGGGGACCCCCCTGCACCCCACTGACCTGTCGGCCTCGTCAAACACCACGTACTCCACGGTGTGCAGCTTCAGCTTCATCTCCACTGCCACGTGCACCAGGCGCCCAGGGGTGGCAATGATTCTGTGGGGACAGAGCTGGTGATGGGACCAGGCAGGGGAGATGGTGTCCCCACACCATTCCGGGTGCGGGTCCCAAATCCAACCCAAAGAAGACCCAAGAGAGACCCCATTGCCCCGCCATGGGAGCATGGGAAGATGCTCCGAGGGAACACCAGGACGCATCCATCAGGCACCCTGGATGTAAACACCAGTGATGTCTCCAGACAGTGGGTGGCTCTCGGGAGCCATTTCCCCATCGGGTCCCCTCCCCATATCCTCACTCACATGTCGGGGTTCTCATGCAGGGCAGCGAACTGGTCCTCCATCCTGAGAGAGGGGGGAGAGACTGGGTCAGCGTGGGGCAGCTCAGCCCCTCACCGGGGTCTGGGGAGGTGTTAGGGGAGGGGGGGCCAGTGGGGACATGGGGACAGCTTACTTGTCTCCCCCCAGGATCAGGGCTGTCTTCAAGCCTGTGAACTTGCCCAGCTGCAGGGTGAGAAAGAAACACATTGGTGGTGGGATAAAACAAAACCCCTGGCCCCTGTTGTCCCCGTTGTCCCCTGTACCTCCTTGGTGAACTTGAGGGTCTGCAGGGCCAGCTCGCGGGTGGGCGACAGGATGAGGGCACGCGCCCCAGCCTGGCTGGGCACCTTCAGCCGCTCGAACAGGGGGATGAGGAAGCAGGCGGTCTTCCCACTGCCTGTCCGCGCCATCGCCACCACGTCACGGCCACGCAGGATGGCGGGGATGGTCTGCGAGACACCACATCCCCATCACCATCCTGCCACCACCATCCTGGGGCAGGGGTCCCAGCACCCCCCACCCAGCGCTCACCTTCCTCTGGATGGGGGTGGGCACCTTGTAGCCCTTCTTCATGATGCCCTTGAAGACAGGGTAGCTGAGGCCTGCGGGGACAGGGACAGTGAGGGGACGGGGGCAGGGGGGGAAGGTCCCCATCCCAGGAATGGCTGCCCCCCAGCCCCACACGCACCCATGGACTGGAAGCCCCCAGATTTCTTCTTCTTCTGGTTCTGGGCCCGCACCATGGCCCGTGTGTCCGGCTCGGCGTCGGCGCCATCGTCCTCCTCGGCGGCAGGCAAGGTGGGGAAGGCAGGAAGGGTGGGCGGCAGAGCTGCGGGGACCTGGGGTCAGCAGGGACACAGCTGCACAAGGGGTGGCCAGGGTGCCAGGGCGCTGCAGCTCTGCACTGCCAGCCTGGCGGGCAGGGACACTGGCACTGGGGACACTGGTATTGGGAACACTGGCACTAGGGACACCAGCGCTGGGAACTCTGGTACTGGGGACACCAGCACTGAGGAAACTGGTACTGGGGACACTGGCAATAGGGATGCATGTACTTGGGATACTGGTACTGGGGACACTGGCACAGGTGGCTTATGGCACTTGGGGACAAGGGGCACTGGTTTTGGGACAGCAGCACACAGGAACCGGTGACACCGGTACTGGGGACGCCGGCACAAGGGGTGTGGAGACACCAGTACCAGGCACAGCAGAGCATGGGGACTGGGGATGCCGGTACGGGGAACACGGGCCCCGGGGACAGCGGTACCGAGGGATGCCGGCACCGGGCTGAGGGGACACCGGAACACGGGGAGCGGGCGCGGGCGACACGATCACGGAGCGCAGCGGGGACAGCGGCACGCGAGGACCGGGCACGCGGCCCGCCAGCGGCACGGGGCGCGGTGACACCGGCGCCGAGACCCCTCCCGGCCCCACCCCCCGGCCCTACCGGCGCTCCCCGGGACTGGCGGCGGGCGCGCGGCGGCGCCATGTCGGTAGCGGCGGCGGAAGCACGTGCTGGTAGGCGGGACCGGAAGGGGCGGGGTCGTCCGCGCCCCGCCCCGGGGCCAGGCGGGCGGCGGGAGCGGCGCCGGCGCCGGCTCCGCTCTGGCGCTGCCGCGGTCGGGCGGGG
>JANHGN010025322.1:0-23045 GCA_024605025.1 Megaceryle maxima | reverse complement strand
GGGGGCGGGGTTTGCGCGCAGAGGGACAGGGATTGGAGAGGGGGCGGAGCTTGAGCGCAGAGGGGTGGGGCTGGGGGCGGGGTTTGAGCAGAAGGGGCGTGGTTTGGGCAGGGTTGGGTTAGGGGGCGCGGTTTGAGCGCAGGTGGGCGCGGCGCGCGCGTCACGGGGCGGGCGTGGTCCGGCGGCCGCCATCTTGGTGCGGAGCGGCCGCGCCCGGCGCTCGGCCCCGGGGCGGCGCGTTGCCGTTGCCGCGGCCGTTGCCGCTGCCGCCGCTCGGCATGCGGGGGCCAGCGGCCGGCCGGGAGCTGCTGGACGACGCGGAGAACGAGGAGGACGTCTCGGGTAGGCGGTGGGTGGGGGCGCGGCGGCGGGGTGAGGGCAGCCGGCCTCGCCCGGCTCGGCCCCGGGGCGGTCTCCGAGCATCTCCCGGCACTGCCCGGCCCCTGCCCTTCCCGGTGAATTCGGCGGGCTCGGGCTAAACCTGCTCGAAGACGAACAAGAGCTGCGTCCAACGGCTCCGGAGCGTCCCTGCTGTATAAGCTCAGAAGCTGACAATAAAAACACTGAAATGCGAAGCCACGGGGCGCCGGGACCCGCTGGCGAGCGCTGGGTTTGGGGCGATAGCGATGAGGGGAGGGTGGGAGTGTGGGTGGGATCGGTGCCTCTGCCCGGGGCTGGGGTCCCCGAGCGTGGAGCCGTTGCACACGCCTTCCACACGGGGCCTTCCTCCTCCTCGTTCGCCTGCCATGGAATCTGCGTCGCGGGGCTTTACTCGGGGAGAGGTGAAGCCTGATACTCCCCGACTGCCTGCGGACTCGGCTCGGGAAGAGCCGGCAGCGCCGGGGGTTCCTGTGCCCCCGTGTCCAGAGAGCAAAGCGTGGGCTGCCAGCGAGGAGCTGGGCATGAGGCTGCCAGGGCAGCGCTCCAGGGGCAGGGCTTGGCCAGGGCTCCCTCGAGCCTGCGCCAGGGTCTCCGGGTGAGGCCGCGGGTCTCCGTGGCTTGATGTTGCAGCTTGGTTGTGCTCCTCTGTGAGAACCATGAACACAGTGCTCTGCGTGTTTGTCCAATCCATGCTGCCTGTCCCTTTTGTCCCCAGAAGAAGATGATGGGGTGCTGGAAGGACTTGACGAGTTTTTTGCAGAAGAGCAAGTGGCTGTGCAGAAAAAGAAGAAATCCAAGAAGCTGAAAGATGGTAAAACTGTCAAAATCAAGAGGAGGAAGAAGGAGGTAATGTCACATGCTCACACTGGGCTGGGGGCCTTTCTTGGCCGTGGCACAGAGCCAGGCTGCCCGGGGTGCGGTGGGTGCTGGCAGCACTGCTCGGGTGTCTGTAGGTGAAAGGGCAGCGTTACTGGGGTGTTCCCTCGCTGAGCAGCTGCTCTCCTGGCCTTGGGAGGTGAACCAGGGCACAAGCAGCTCTTGTCTGGCCCAGAGGTAAGTCTGCCCCACGTGTGTAAGGTGAAGTGGTACCGTCTATCCCCAGAACCTTCCTGGCACATCTGGGGCTTGTGTTTCAGAGGAGAGATGCCAAGCACCGTGCTTGAGCCATGGCTGGAGCAGTGCTTGGCGGTTCCTGTGGACAGCAGTGTCAGCCATGCTTGTCTGGGGCGCTTTGCAGGCAAGAAAGCGCCTGTGCCTCTAGGATTTGGCACAAGGAAGGGCCGCTGGGCCTTCCGCGGGAAAACGGGCGAGGCACCATGTCCTTGAGGGCTGCATCGGGGTCCGCTCCCTGATCGGGAAGGCTGACTGAGGCAGCATGAGCAGCTGGCTCGGTGCTGGGCTCGCTGCTGCATTGTGCTGTGCAGGCCCTGCCTCTCGCTGGGCCAAGGACAGGAGCAGACATCTTGTGAACAGGCTGTTTGGAGCAAAGGGTGATTGGTGGAGGTTCCTCAGCCCCCTTCCTTGCCCTTGCACCGAGGAGGCTGTTTTTCCATCCCTTGTGGCGATGGTGATGCTCTTCTTTTCCTGCAGATACCACATGAAGATGCCCCATTCCCTCTGCCCCCCTCTCCCTGCCTCTCCTACCCTTGGGTGCATTTTTTTTTTTTTTTTTTTTTTTTCTCCTATGCTGCTTTTCAGAGGACGGTGTGAATAAAATACCCCCCCCGTGGTATATTCACAGCTGTTCGTTCTCTATCGACACCGTCCCGCCCCAGCCCAGCAGCAACGTGTGTGGCTTGGGCCGAGTCTGACTGCTGCTGCACAGGGGGCAGAACGGGCTGAGTGCGGAGAGCGCTTGGTGTTTTAATTAATGCCTCGTGGGGGCCACACTAATGAGCCTCGGCTCCTCCTGCAGGAGACTGTTCCTGCATCCGCCGAAGGCGGAGAGGAGCTGGTGCTGTGTCTGCCGGTGGGCACTGAGCAGCGCTTTGGCTGCCTTCGGGATGAAGAGATAAAAGGAAATAAAAAAAAAAAAAAAAAAAAGGAGGTAAAAGCCCTGAACGGGGCTTCCTCTTCCTAAACTCCTACCTGAGAGTTTTGTGGGGTACAGGGGTCTCCGCCTGCCCGGGAAGGGGCAGCACCTACCCTGCAGCTGACTGACGCCCTGTGCGGTGCCGCTGCGCTTGTGCGGGAATGCACCGCGATGGGGCTCGCTCGGTGCCAGAACTGGGGGCTGCAACCCCCCGAGAAATCCGCACAGCATATCCCCAGCGTGCGGAGGGGAAGGGCCCTGGGAGAGCGGAGCAAGGGGGGGTTTCTGCCAGTACTGCAGCAGTTCCCATGGCAACCAATTACTCCGTGCCAAATTACGGCTGTTTATGAGCGAAGGGAAGCTCGGCTCGCTCTGGCCGCGGGCAGCACTCCGGAGCGGCCACCGGGCAGCCCTGGGCTCGGCGTGGTGCCAGCAGCTCCCGGCACCGGGCGGCAGGGAACGGGGCGGCGGGGCCAGGCGCTGTCCGCGGTGCTGAGCCCGGGCCGAGCCCTCCCCGCGTTGCTTTTCCTTCCCTCCGGGCCTGGCCCCATCCCTGGGGGGGTTTCCAAGCCCCACGTGGAGCTGTGGTGCTGAGGGGCAGGGGTCAGTGGTGCCCCTAGTGCCGGGGAAATGGTTGGACTTGATGGTCTTCGAGGTATTTTCCAACCGAAAGAATTTTGTGATTCTCTCCCAGAAAGAAACCTAAATTCTATCTGTCCATCTCCACTCTGGCTCTTCTCAGCTCAGTGTGGCCACCTGAGCCCAGTCCCCACTGACTGGGGAAGCTGAAGGTGCCCATCAGCTGTCCAGCCGTCAGTTGCCACACTGCTGATGCTGTGTGTGACTGGCTCTCACAGGAGATGGGAGGTTTCATGTGGTAAGGCCATAAGCAGCCCCCAGGACAGGATGTTCTGTGTGACCTGTGTTATAGCCACCAAAAATGTTGCTGGAGTTGCTGGTCAGACAATTCTGGGTCTTTCAGCAGAACACTGAGCTGTCTCTTGGCATGTGGCTCTCTGGTTCACCATGCAGCTATTTTTAGTGCATGGTCATCTCCTTGGCTTGCTGTCTCCTGCGTTTCTCTTTGTGCCCTGCTCTCCAGAGCGGTTCCTGGACGCTGTGGTATTGGATCCTGCTCTGCCGCCCTGTTGTGACATGTGACTGCTATGGCCACAGCATCTGGGCGCTTTCTGAGAAGAAGAAACACTGCCAGACGAGCCAAGGATTTATTGCTGTCTGTGTCTCCTGTGGTCAGGCGCTTCTTGTGGTTCTCAAGCCTGCCCCGCAGCGTGGTGCAGGGCTGTTCAATGGATGGTTGGCTTTGGCCAGTGGGAGGGTTTGTTAGAGGAGAGAGGAGCAGGGCAGGCCCTGCTCTTTCTCCACTGTCAGTTTCTGTTTTAGGGGAGTAATGATGAAATGTCAGACAATGAAGAGGAGATTGAGGAGAAATCTGAAAGTGAAGGGAGTGACTATTCCCCCAACAAAAAGAAGAAGAAAAAACTGAAGGACAAGAAGGAGAAAAAGCCGAAGCGGAAGAAGAAGGAAGAAGAGGAGGATGACAATGAAGATGGAGGTCTAAAGGTACCAAAGATTCCTTCACCCCAAGCTGGTGCTAGAGTATGAGGCCTCAGGGTGTGTCCAGTTCTCTGAGAGGTACCTCATTCAGAGCCAAGCCGCGTTTTCTGGCCAGTCACCTTGTGCTGTGGCTGGGTTCCCTTTGGGGAAGGCCCAGCAGCGTAAGCCCAGTGCTCCTGGGCACCAGGGGGTTTAGCCATGTGTGCTCACAAGTCCTCGTGGTGCCTGTTGTGGTGGTGAAGCCAGAGTGTTTTATTAGTCAGGTAGCTTGGATCTTCTGAGGGTCGGCAGCTTCTCTGTAAACCCCAGGAACAAAACCCCGCGTGGTGGTGTTGCCTCGGGAGAGCATTTGATACGCAGCGTACGACAGACCCCGCCTTGTGCTGCTCATCTGCAGCACTGCGGCTGTTTCTGTTCATGATGTCTCTAACTCTACAGGAGCCCAAGAGCTCAGCCCAGCTGATGGAGGAGTGGGGCCTTGACGACGTAGATTACGTCTTCTCGGAAGAAGATTATCACACTCTGACTAACTACAAGGCTTTCAGCCAGTTCCTCAGGTAGGAAACAGAATGTCTGGATAGGGCCTTCTGTAGTAGTTGTGGTTTGGGTGTTGCTTAGTCAAGCAGGTGAAGTTGTGAAGTAAATTCTGTATCACAAGCTCCTTCTGGCTCTTCCCTGCCTGACTCAGTCCTCAGGACTCCATTTTAGTTGCAGGATTGACTGAAAAACAGCTAAAGTGTTGCTCTCTTACCTCCCTCTCTTCAAAACCCCATTTTTGGTGTGGGCTTACTTGAAAAGTTTCATGAGAAAAATTGAGTAACAACGATGCATTTTTGCTTGTTCCACGAGCCACTCAAAACACAGCAGGTGTTGTGTGGAAAGGCGCTCTCTGGGGAGTTCAGTTGTGTCCCCTCTTGTACAGGAACCCATTTCAGGAAGCTCTGTTTTCTGCTGCCTTTCCAGTGGGGCTGCCAGCAGTGGGCCACAGCAACCTGCTGCCCTGAGACACAAACCCACCACCAGTGCTTGTGTTTGTTTGTGGCCTGAAGCACCGACCATGACAAGCACTGAAGTGCTTCTGTTAACCCATGGTTGTCCCTCTCTTCTGCCCGGCAGGCCTCTGATTGCCAAGAAGAACCCCAAGATCCCCATGTCCAAGATGATGACCGTGCTGGGTGCCAAGTGGCGAGAGTTCAGTGCCAACAACCCATTCAAGGGCAGCTCGGCGGCAGCAGCAGCAGCGGCCATTGCTGCTGCGGTGGAAACCGTCACCGTCGCCCCACCACTCGCCACCAGCCCCCAGCCATCTGCCTTGCCCCCTGTCATCAGGAAAGCGAAGACCAAGGAGGGCAAGGGTAGGTGCCGCCGCAGTGGGCTGAGCGGGGGGCTGCTCTCACCAGCAGCGTGCGGCCTGCCTGCCGAGCTGGGCAGCTGTGTCTGCAGGGTGTGTGCTTCAGCAAAATGGGGAGGCAAAGGTAGTACCTGAAGTGGGTCTGCAGCTCCCATCTCTCTTGGAAAAGTCCTGGAGGGGGCTGTGTTTTGTGAACCATGGTAGGTCACCCTGGCAGCCTTCTGGACCTTCTTGATTTTTGGCAGTTTCTGGCAGTTAGCACTCAACTTCATTCTTAGATCTTATATATGTGATTGGGCCATGTAGTTCTGTGGCATCTTCTCTCAGGGGATTCTGCAGTATTGTGAAACCCTCCAGAAAGCAGCAGAGTTCTCAGTCTGGTGTCTGAACTGAAGAGGATTTGTAGGTTAGTGATAGGAGGGCAGAGGTGTGTTGGCAGAGCAGGGATGGTCTGGCCAGATGAACAGATGTGTTTGGCTGTTGAGCCAGGGGCTTTGTCTCCAAGATGGCAAGGGGTTAGTGATGGACGGGCAGCGGCAGTGAGGCTGCAGCTCTTCCTCAGAGTAGAGGATTCGTTCCGACAGCCGGGTGCAGGTGACTGTCTTCAAAGCCCACTTGCAAGGAGCGAGCGAACCATCTCAGTCTGCAGCATCACGCTCTGGTTTGTGTTGGAAGGGGTCTCCAGCCGCCGGCGTTTTCCTGTTTCTGACAGCGATTGGTGCTGCTGTCCCCATGCTCAGGCGCGGCCGTGCAAATCGCTGTAGGAGCTGGGCAGTCATGGGAAGGGAGGGATCTCCCTTCGCGCCATGGTCCTCCTTTGGAAGGTTACTGCTCTGTGCAGCTGTTGGCTCTTGATTCCTCAGGAGGTTTTGAGCAAGCAGCTCAGAGCTGGCAGCTGACCAGGAGCACAGCTCCCAGCAGCCTTCCAACTCTGGGAGCTCAGCACTGCATTCCTGCCTCCCATGGCCACCTCTTTTCTCCCCACCTCACAGAACCCCAAGTCCCCATTTGGTACTTTCAGCCCTGTGCTCCGTGGTCTCTGTTCCCTCTCCTGCATCCCAGGGCAGGTCTTTCCTTCCTCAGTTCTTCACACACACAGGCTCTGGGCTTGCAGCCTCTCACCCTGAAGGACGTGCTCTGTGGATTGAACGAGCTGCAGCATGGCTCCCTGGGGTCCCCAGTGCTCTCTCATCTTCCTTGTAAATCGGGTGGGGGGTGATTTGGGGGACAGCTTTTTGTAGAGTACCAAACAAGGCTTCTGTTTCTTCAGGTCCAGGTGTGCGGAAGAAAATCAAGGGCTCCAAAGATGGGAAGAAAAAGGGGAAGGGGAAAAAGATGGCAGGCTTGAAATTCCGGTTTGGAGGAATCCCCAGCAAAAGGAAAAAGTGCTCCTCTGTAAGTGTGCGGGGCCTTGGGTGTGGGGGGCCCTGGGTGTCCGGGAGGCAGGGAAATGCTGAGACGAGCCCTCCTCTTGAAGCCTCCCCTGTGCAGGAGGTGTCACAGCCTCCTTTGTGCCCCTCGATGAGCACCAGTCCCTGCACAGCGTGGTCATTCACGCTTCAATAGAGCTGTGTCCAGGTTTGTAAAGACATCACTTCTGGGCACAGTTTCTGCTAAAATCCTATCACCACTTGTACTTTCGGTGATGAGGTTGGCAACACCATCATTTCAGATCTCATTTGCAAGGGAATTCTTCAGGGCTTGCACTCTAGCTGAACCGTATGTCCAAGAGAATTAATGAATGCTTTAATTGCGTTAGCACAGCCTGCCTCTGGGCATCTCTGCTCTCACAGCAGCGCCCAGGGGTGCTGGTGCTCCCCGGCGAGCACGCGGCAGCAGGGCCCTGCAGCAGTCTGTGGGCTCTGCTCTTCCCAGCACGTGAATATCAGGCACGTTTTAAAGAACAGAGCATTTTAAAGAATAAATCTCTTATATAAATATAGAATAGGAGTGTAACTCTTACAGGTCTTGGTAATATAATTGATTGAAAATCCCATTAGTTCACCCTTTTTGGAGCTCACTGGCTCTGGTTCACGTAATGGAACCAGTTTGTAAACACCTTTGTGCGTCAGAGCCAGCAACAGAAGCTGTGCCAGCAGCCCCTCGCTGCTGCACCTTCTTAATCCGCATCACAAAAACATTCATCCTGTCTCCACGTGCTCTCTGGATCTCTGCGTTCACCAGCCTGCAGCCGGAGCGCTGAGTGCTTGATTAGTAGCGTGCAAATCAGGGATTTGTATGCATAAGACTCCAGAATAAGAATTCAGATGTGTTATTATGTTTGATGCCACTGAATGCTGGGCCTGTTTACCTCTCTTTGCATTATAAGGAAGGTCAAGTGCAAGTGCCTGGGTGCAGGCACACAAAGGGGCTGAGATGAGCTGAAACGGGTGTGGTGAGAGGAGGGGGGGCAATGTTCTGCCAGGCAGAAGGGGGCCTGACTGCAGAGGATTGCGAGCAGGGGCTCGTCTCCCCCACCTCTGATTCTGGTGTCTGCACCCAGGGTGATGCTGTCAGGCTGTGAGCTCTGGCAGCCAGCGCGATGCCGAGCTGTTGGAGTGTGCCTGGCCAGCTGCACCCTGTGCTACTTCCACGCTTGGGAATGGGCACAGCGGGCTGCAGGGGAAACCGTGCCCTCCTCTTGTCAGGGAGGTCAAGAAGGTGCTTGACGCATTGATTTATGAGTTTGAAATGTGCTCTGTGATTTGCTTGGCAATTGCACGGTGCTGTGAGCTGGCCAAGCTGGCTCTGTGCTGAGTGGTGCCAGGTAACGGCCTTTGGACTCTAGTGATGTCAGATCTACACTAACTGATTGCCCAGTGGGGACATCGATCCCATCGAGGTTTCCCTGCTTCCTCACAACTAGTGACATGCTCCTGGGAGCCCTGGCTGTGGGTACCAGGAGCACACTTGCCCTGCCACCATCCTTGCTGCTCTGGCCACTCTGTTCCTGGGGAAGGAAGGGTGTTCTGAGGAGCTCAGCCACTGGCTGATGGTCCCACGCAGGTTTATGGGGGTCTCTGGGGTTTGTTCTGCAGCCTCTGGCATTCTGTGAGAGTGAGGACTTGGACTGTGTGTGCTTCACTTTTCCCCTCACAGAGTGAAGAGGAGGAACGGGAGGAATCTGACTTTGACAGTGCCAGCATCAACAGCTCCTCAGTGCGCTCTGAGTGCTCGGCCGGCCTGGGGAAGAGAGGGAAGAGGAGGAGAAAGAAAAAGAGGAGTAGGCCATCCTTTGTACTCTGTTCCTGTTCTGTTTGGATTTCCCTCTTCAGCTGGTGCTTCATTGGCTGTGGCAGCTCCAGACTGTGGCTGGCTCTGGCTCAGTGGGAGCAGATGTGCTTGTGCTTGGCTGTGTACGTGGCGTGTGAGGTGCTGTCTTGGAGTCGAGCCCCTGCTGTGGGTGGGCAGCGAGTGGATCCTGCTGTGGAGCACTGGCTCACCCACCCTGTGCTGGTGCCAGCAGAGCAGCCTGGCAGCAGAGCTTTTCCATCGTTGTGCAGTCAACTCTCCCTCCAGGCCTCTCCAGCCATCAGCCACCGCCTGGGGCTCACCTGCCCCATGCCAGCTCTGTGTTGCTCGGAGTTGCCTCGGGAGAGCTGTGGCTGCAGTGCTCTCCCTGCCACGGTGCCGTGGCTTGCAAAGCCCACCTGCCCCACCTTGCTGCCAGCTCAGGATCCTGCCTGTGCTCTGGGCATTGGGGTGCGTCACGGGCAGCACGGTCAGCTGGCACCCTGCCTACTTGTGTGATCCCACCAGGATTTGTCCTCTAGCAGCAAAGTTCCAGAATTTGTGGGGCTTACAGGGAAGTGATTTTCTGAGGAGCAGACCCTGGGGAGATGTGGTTCGTGGCAAGCTCCCAGGGGAGCCGGGCAGGCTGCGGGCGAGAAGGCGTGAAGACAAGGGATGTTTTGTCTGAGACATGCAGTCAGGCAGGGTTAGATCTGTGCTAGTGATGTAGGACGAGGGAGGCATGCTGACAGTGGTGGAAAGCATCTGTTGAGGTCTCCCAGCAGGCAGGTCTCCTGTGTGTGGGCACATTTGCATGCGTCTTCCTTCATCCCTTTCCCTTGTGGAGGGTCACAAATGGATGCCACACCATGTCACCTCTGTCCCTGTGTTGCCCTCTGAACAGCTCCCCTGCACCAAGGTGCCCCAAGCTCCGCTCCAGCTCTCAGTGCTGACAGGGACTGCTGGCGCCCAGGGCTGCCCTGCCCGGCTTCCTGTGCCATCCCTACCTCCTGTGCTGCTGCACAGCACACACTGCCTTTCTTACCTTGTGTCCTTATTTGGCACGAGGTGATTCAGATCCAGGCTCACTCTTTGGCTCCTTTGCTTTGCCAGTGGGTTTTTGGTTCCAAGGAATTGAACGTCAGCTTCTGGACTGTGGGACAGTCAGGGTGTGATGCTGGGCAGCTGGCTTCACATCTCCTGTGTGAAGGGCATCTCATCTTCTCCATGCTCGTTGCTGTACAAGGGCCCTCGTGCTGGAGTGAGGTGGCTCCTGCCGTGTGCCAGAGGAGCAGAAGGTCCAAAGTCCATGCCAGGAGTTTGTGGCAGAGCTGGAAATTGAGACAAGCTGTTCTGGTGCTTGCAAGGCCTTGTGCCTCCTTTCCTCTTCCTGGCCATGCCAAGTTGAGAGAGCTCCTGCTTCTGCCCCAGTGAGCACCCAGGAAGAGCAGAGTAGTGCCAGGGGAGGAGTCCTCTTCCTCCTTGGCCATGTCACCCTTGCATGGTGTGTTTGCAGCTGGTGGTGCTGGTACCTGGGAGGTTTCTCTGACTGGCCTCCCTTGCAACCTCTCCAGGTTCTGGCATTCTCCATTGAGAGCCTGAAGGAACCAAAGGATGATACAGTGTGGAGAGAGAAAGAGAGACAGAGGTGAGATGATGCTGTGTGCAAAGATGAATTGTGGTGCTGAGGGACAGAGAGGTAGGGGGATGTAACAGAGGGGTCCAAGGTGAAATGCTTTCCTTATTTCCCTAACCGTATCGTAGAGGAGCAAGCGTCCCGTTCCCTCCTGGGAGAGTTGGCAGTTCTGCTTGTCCCTCTGACCCCACACTTGTCCCTTGCTTGCAGTCGATGAAGGGGATGGCTACGAGACGGACCACCAGGACTACTGTGAGGTGTGCCAGCAGGGCGGGGAGATCATCCTGTGTGACACCTGCCCCCGTGCCTACCACCTTGTCTGCCTTGACCCTGAGCTGGAGAAGGCCCCTGAGGGCAAGTGGAGCTGCCCCCACTGTGTGAGTGGGGTTGGGGTCCCGTGGTTGTCGGTAGGTGGGTGGTGGGAACCCTCGGCATTATGCTGGCTGTCCTCTCCCAGGAGAAGGAGGGCATCCAGTGGGAGCCGAAGGATGAGGAGGAAGAGGAAGAAGAAGGTGGTGAGGAGGAGGAAGACGACCATATGGAGTTCTGCCGGGTCTGTAAGGATGGAGGGGAGCTGCTCTGCTGCGACACCTGCCCATCCTCCTACCACCTGCACTGCCTGAACCCGCCGCTGCCAGAGATCCCGAATGGTGAATGGCTCTGCCCTCGCTGTACAGTGAGTGTTCCCAGTGTTCCTCACCCCGTCCCTGCTCCCACACCTGCCTGGCATGGAGCTCAGTCTCCCAGCCACCTCTGCCCCTGACACCCTCTTCCAAAGTCCTGCTGCAGAGCTGATGTCCTGCTGTCTGCCACCAACCCCCTCCCTGGGGGAACATCGCTGCCAGTTGCCTGTGCCCGAGAAGCCCCGGATGTCTCTGGTCCCTGTGCCGATTGCCAGCTGGTGGCTTCCTGGCACTTCTAGATGGGATGTCCAGCCCCATTTGATGCTCTTTCCCTTTTGCTTTTTTCTCTCCAGTGCCCTCCCTTGAAGGGCAAAGTCCAGCGCATCCTACACTGGGCCTGGAAGGAGCCTCCCGCTGCCTCACTCCCAGCCATGCTGCCCGCCCCGGCCACCGAGCTGCCGCTGCCCCCGCCGAAGGTGCTGGAAGGGATCCCGGAGCGCGAGTTCTTTGTCAAGTGGGCCGGCCTCTCCTACTGGCACTGCTCCTGGGTCAAGGAGCTGCAGGTGAGCCAGCACGGTGTTGCCGGCGGCATGGCGCCCGTGCCCGTCCTGCGGGCTGAGCGTGGCTCCCTCCTGCTGCAGCTGGAGCTCTACCACACCGTGATGTACCGCAACTACCAACGGAAGAACGACATGGACGAGCCGCCGGCCTTTGACTATGGCTCCGGGGATGAGGACAGCCAGAGGGAGAAGCGGAAGAACAAAGACCCGCAGTATGCCAAGATGGAGGAGCGATTCTACCGCTACGGCATCAAGCCGGAGTGGATGATGATCCACCGCATCCTGAACCACAGGTGGGGAGCGGCAGGCAGGGTGATGTGAGAATGGGCCACGGGAAGGCCCTGAGCTCCTGGCAGTGCTGTTGCTGAGTGATGCTGCTGCAAGCCAGGGAGGGCCACGGCAAAGGGCTTGTCCTCTCCAGGACCCCTGTGCGTTCTGCAGGCGAAGCTTCGAGCAGCGGGTCTGTGCTCTCTGCGGGTTTCCCCTTCGTGTGCAGCTCCTGCACGTACAGCTCACACCGTTGGCTGAGCCACTGGCACTGCCTGCTGCAAGGTTTCTGTGCTCAGCTGAGTTCCACCCCTGGGGCTGGGAAGTTCTTGCTGTCCTTCTGTGAAGCCAAGCCTTGGGCTGGAGGAATTTCAGCTGCTGTCTTGTTTTGTGGTCTCTGTGGCCTTGGAGCTTTGTTCCCAAGGTGAAGCCAAGGCCAGGAACAAATCAATCCCTGCCTTATTTTCATTTCTGCCATGCTGCATGTTAAAAATGGAGAGTAAATTTTCCCAAAGTGGATGCGCAGAATTGTTCTGCACTTCCCAGACGTATTGTTTGGGTCTCTGTTACAGCCTAATCATTCCATAAATTTCTGCTGCAACCCAGTGATGGGTCTTGCTCCCACCAGTTGTGCCCTGCGGCTGCCGGCGCTCGCCTCAGCAGCACTAGGACAGCAGCCCGTGTAGGTCACTGCTTCCTCTCAGAAACAGCCCCTCCCCGCTCACGTCAGAGGTGAGGCAGCAGCAGGGCTTTGCGTACCTGAGAGGTGCGTTATTTCCACTCACCGATGGGGATGGGGCCTGGGGAGAGGAGTTTGAGCAGGGGCCCGACACCCGTATGAAGCCTTGATTTTTGCATTTCTTTTCCGTGGAAGAAATTTCCTGCATATGGAATTGCTGTGCAGATGGTTTTTGTACCTTGAGCAGCTAGAGACACCTTTTTGTTGAATTTCTACGTTTCAAGTGGCAACTGGAAATTTCAAGTAGTAACTCTGTTTGATGACTGCTTGGCAGAAAATAAATAAGCTGCCAGACTAATTTCCATGTAAGCTTTACATTGTCTGCTCAGAAGGCAAGGATTTTTTTTCCCCCTACACATATAATCAGACCCGGTAGTGTATTTATTAATTTTTCAGTGTAAGCAAGACTTCAGAGAGCAGCAAATGCTGCAGAGAAGGAAGGTGAGTGCTGGTGTTCCTCCAGTCTTGGTAAAACAGGGAAACAAGGTTGGTTGGTGGAATGTCAGAGCAGCTTAGTGACATAACACCCGTGGCAGATTTTGTCAATACTTTTTTTCCTACCTCTGCTCAGATGTTGTGGTCTGTGGGTGACAGCAGAGGATGAAGCAGATGGGTTTGTGGAAGCAGGTTGTGTCTGGTGGCTTCCCAGGGCCGAGAGTCACTTGGTGAGAGGCTTTTGGTGCCCTGCATTACAGCTTTGACAAAAAGGGAGACATCCATTACCTGATCAAGTGGAAGGACCTGCCGTATGACCAGTGCACCTGGGAGATTGATGAGATTGACATCCCCTACTATGAGAACCTCAAACATCTCTACTGGAACCACAGGTAGGAGCTGGGTGGGCGGTGGAACAGCAGCTGGGCTGCAGAAGCCTGGAAGAGCCCGGCAGAGCCAGGGCAGCCTGTGCGGGTGCTTGGGACAAGTGAGGACTCAAGGATGTTACCTTCTGAACACAGTGGCACTGCTCGCAGGGGGCTCTCTCCTCAGAGAACAGTTGCTGAGTGCTTTGGGAACGCTGGCACCCCTGGGATGCCGTGTCAGGCTGCGGGGAAATCCCTTCTCCCTCCTGTTGCCCAGCCTGTGCTCCCCTTTCCCTGTGTTTATACTGCTGGGATAGTCATGGTCTCGCTGCACTTCAGGGCAATTCCATGTCTGTGTTGGGGAAAAAACACAGTACTATGAGGAGGTGGCTGTTCTGCGGTTTTGATAATGTTGCATTGACTGTTGGGAGGGGAAAATTTAATACTCTCTGAGTGCCCGTGTGGAGTGGGCCACAAAAGCTCCCATGACAAGTGAGGCAGTGGAGTTTGAGAGGCATTTCTGTCCCTTGGCTTGGGGCTGGGAGAGGAACACCTGCCTGCCTTTTCCTGATGGCACTGGCTGTTGCAGGGAGCTGATGCTGGGGGAGGACACGCGCCCTCTGAAGAAGCTGAACAAGAAGGGGAAAAAGCTGAAAGAGGAGAAGCTGGAAAAGCCTCCGGAGACGCCTCTTGTGGATGTGAGTAAGATGGGGCTGGGGCAGCGCAGCAGTGTTTGAACCCAGGGAGAGTGAGGTCTGTCTGCCCCCCACCCTGTTATGTTGTTCTCCTCTAGTTCCTTCGGGGACCTTGTTATTTTTGTTGGTTTGTGTTGTGGTGTGTTGTTTTTTTTTTTTTGTTTTTTGTTTTTTTTTTTTTTTTAATTTATTGAAAGCTCCAGGATGGCTTTGCAGTGAGCAGCCTGAGGGCTGTGCTCTGCTGGTGGCCATGTCTGCATCTCTTTTGGGGCTGTTTGGTGTCACAAGGCTAAAAAGGGATGTGCTTGGCTGCAGAGAAAGAAGGGGGGGTTGGTTCTCACTGCTTTGTGTTGCATCTCTCTCTTCAGCCTACGGTGAAGTTTGACAAGCAGCCGTGGTACATCGATGCCACGGGTGGCACGCTCCATCCGTACCAGCTGGAAGGGCTAAACTGGCTGAGGTTTTCCTGGGCCCAAGGGACGGATACAATCTTGGCTGACGAGATGGGGCTGGGCAAGACTGTGCAGACTATTGTGTTCTTGTATTCCCTGTACAAGGAGGTGAGTGGAGCACGTGGCAGTCCCTGAGGCAGCTGAGAGCTGCTCAGCACAGGGAGAACAGACGGGACTTTGTCTCCCTGGGCAGGGCCACTCGAAAGGGCCGTATCTGGTCAGCGCCCCTCTCTCCACCATCATCAACTGGGAGCGTGAGTTTGAGATGTGGGCACCTGACTTCTATGTTGTGACCTACACTGGGGACAAAGAAAGCCGGTCGGTCATCCGGGAGAATGAGTTCTCTTTTGAAGACAATGCCATCCGGAGCGGAAAGAAGGTCTTCCGGATGAAGGTGGGAGCTCAGTCTGTGCCCTACCCAGTACTTCAACCACCAGTAAGAAAGGGAGAGAGCAGAATTCGACCCCAAGAGAGAGGTTGATTAGGTCCTTAATCGGGAGTTTTTGACAGAGGGAAGCTGGCACTGTTTACGAATGCAGGAGATTTGTGATGAACCTTAAAGATCTCTGCCAGATCATTTTCTGCTGGCATGACTTGTGCCCTGGCCCTGCTGCTGGTGCTGTGCACTGCAGGCAGTCCCCCTTTTCTCCTGGGGTTGTGTGCAGCAGCAGCAGAGGTGGAGACTGTCCCATTCCCTGCCTTCTTATCCAGGCTCTTCTTTCCTTCTCCTTCTTCAGAAGGAAGCCCAGATCAAGTTCCATGTCCTGCTCACCTCGTATGAGCTGATCACGATTGACCAGGCAGTGCTGGGCTCCATTGAGTGGGCCTGTCTGGTGGTGGATGAAGCACACAGGCTGAAGAACAACCAGTCCAAAGTAGGTAGCAAATGTCTGTGAGTTTTCTGGTACAGCTGGTGCCCCAAAGACACAACACCCTAGCAGTGGTGGTCTGCTGCTCCCTGCTTTCCTTCCTGGGAGCTGAACAACATCCTTGCCTCGCACAGGCTCTGCCTGGTACCTGTGTTGTGGTGGATTTGCACTCTTTACCATCTTCTGGTGTTAAAAATCCTTCATCAGGGAAACAGGCGTCAGCTTGGCTGCCTGAATGGAAGGGAGTCGATCCCTTTCCTTCCTCTCCCTTTTCCCTGAGGCTAATTACAGCCTCCAGCCCCTGGGACCTTTACCCAGTCCCCCGTGCAGGGGGAGGCAGATGGTGAGACCAAGGACATTCAGGATGGCTGCCTGTGCTCCAAGGGGGTGGCTTGGAGCAGCATGTGCAGGCTGTGGTCTGCTCTGTGTGCCTGTCCTGGGGGCAGAGGTCACTGCAGTCTTCATGTGTGCAGCCTGCAGAGTCCCCAGGGGCAAAGCAGCTCCTCAGAGCTCTTTTTCACCTCACCTCATTTCTTTTCCCAGTTCTTCAGAGTATTAAATAGCTATAAAATCGATTACAAGCTGCTGCTCACTGGGACCCCGCTCCAGAACAACTTGGAAGAGCTCTTCCACCTGCTCAATTTCCTGACTCCAGAGAGGTTTAAGTAAGTCTCTGAAAGGCAGAGCAGCCGGGGCAGCTCTGCAGGGGGTTCCAGTTTCCTGGGCTCCTCTCTGTGCCTGGATCCAGTTTCTGCTGTGCTGGTGTTGCTGATCTGCACCGGCAGGCAGGTGGCAAAGCACATCGCCCTGTGCCTTCTCGCAGCAGCCACGCACACACTTAATGTAAGCCCAGATTTATTCCATGGGGAGCTCTTGCCTTGTTACCCATTGTGATATTTGTGAGCGAGGAGCTGAAACCTGCCTTTGCTTCTCCCTGTCTGAGGAGACAGAGGTACTGTGGGGAGCTTGTTCAGACCTTGTATTAGTGCCCTTAGTGCAAATTTCCCCTCGGCTATCAGCGCGGCTCCTCAGTCTGGCTTCTGCTCTGCTCGGATACATGCACAGGAGTGCTACCTCACGTACCCCATGAGAGCTCTGCCTGTGCTTTTAAGTCCTAAAAACCCAGCTGTTTTTGCTCTTGTGTTTCCCACTGTCACTCAGCACTGGTGGATTTGTTCTGGCTGCTTTCACAGTAACCTGGAGGGCTTCCTGGAGGAGTTTGCTGACATCTCCAAGGAGGACCAGATCAAAAAGCTCCATGATCTGCTGGGACCCCACATGCTGCGGCGGCTCAAGGCAGATGTGTTCAAGAACATGCCGGCCAAGACAGAGCTGATTGTGAGAGTGGAGCTGAGCCAGATGCAGAAGTGAGTGACTCCAGTGCAGCTTCTGGGGGTGGCTGGCTTCCTCTCCTCACAGCATGGTGGGTGTTGGTGGGGTTCCACAGGTTAGACACCCCACAGTCCTTGGGCCTGCTGCAGGAAGAGATGGAACACTCGATCTCACTAAGGAGCGCGTTCAGCTGGGGTGAACTGGGCTCCATGCAGCCCTGGCCACGCAGTGGGAAGCATTTGGTGCTTGCTGGCCAGCTGTTGGCATGGCTCTGCTGCTTCTGGGGGCACAGAGAAAACACCAAGGCTGAGCCCCTGTTCTTGGCAGTAGCCTGTGCTGCCAGCTCAGCGAGTGTCAGACCAGAGCATCCCCTGCTCCAGGGACGCTTGCTCAGCTCCCTGTGTTTCAGGCTGACCTGCTCAGCTTCAGCAGCATCTTCTGCAGAGACTGGGGACTTGCAGGGAAGGGCTTGTCACTTCCTCCCAGCGTGGAGGGGGGGCAGGGCTCAGTTTACACCCACTGGTTCTGGCTGCTGTGCTCCTGAGCCCATCACACTTATGGGAGCTCTGGTGTCCACAGAGCATTCAAATAAACCTGACCCTGGGCTGAAGGTGCTGAACCGCCCCTTGAAAATGTCCAAATGTCCCTTCTGAAATAGTGTGAGTGGGGTTCAATTTGGTGCTGTCCTGCTTATGCCAGTCTCACATCTGTCCCGATTAACAAGGGTGCTTGTCCCATCCCTGTTCCTACAGGAAGTACTACAAGTTCATACTGACGCGGAATTTCGAAGCACTGAATTCAAAAGGTGGTGGGAACCAAGTCTCGCTGCTCAACATCATGATGGACCTGAAGAAGTGCTGCAATCACCCGTACCTCTTCCCCGTGGCAGCAGTGGTATGTCAGCCGTGTTGGCGCCGGGGAGGCGTTCCTCAGAACAGTGTGTGTAAGCTGTTGGTGGGAGCTGCTTCCATGATCTTTGGGTAACAGTGTGGGTTTTCATGCGGGTGGCTTCAAACGAGGATTTGGTCTTTGAAATGCGTGTGAAGTTAGTGAGTGAAGTGCGTGAGCGTTGCCCTTGAAGGGGCTGACTGGGATGCCTTCACAGGAGGCCCCGGTTCTGCCCAATGGATCCTATGATGGCAATTCTTTGGTCAAATCTTCTGGCAAACTGATGCTGCTCCAAAAGATGCTGAAGAAGTTACGGGATGGGGGTCACAGAGTTCTGATCTTCTCCCAGGTGAGTGCAGGGAAGGTTTAATAACAGATACATCTTAGAAGGGTTTTTTTCTTTTGTTCCGTATGAGAATTTTGTGCTAGGAACAGATAGAGAGAGGTGGAAGATCTGATGACAGCTTGTCCCCAGGCTGCATGGCTTCTGTGGCAGTCATGATGGATGGACTCTCTCCTGAGGAACTCACTGTGATATTTAAAACCTCTTTTATCTGTGGATGAAGAGGAGATGACAATAACAGTGCTCCCCACTGGGGAGGGCTACTCAGACACGAGGCCCTTGTGCTGGCAAAGCTGCCTGTAGAAGACGTGGCCTCTGGGCTGCGGTCAGGGTCCTTTCTGGGCAGGGCAGGGCTGGTCCCCAGGATGTGCAGGGGGAGCTGGGGAGCCAGGCCAGGTAGAGCCACTTGTGCCAGGGTCACCTTGCTCTGCAGATGACGAAGATGCTGGACTTGCTGGAGGATTTCCTGGAGTATGAAGGCTACAAGTACGAGCGGATCGATGGTGGCATCACTGGTGGCCTGCGGCAGGAGGCCATAGACAGGTTTAACGGTACTCGTGTTTCTGCCTTGCCGAGCAGAGGGCGTGGGGGGGTTGGCAGCACGCAGCTGGCAGCAGGGCCAGCCGGCTGTGCCCGCAGGACAGGCAGCGGGGAGTTGCCTGTGTGTCAGTTGTGCCACGCTGGCAGGTGCAGCTTCCTGAGGCACGGCACGGGCTGCTCAGCCCTTGGGTCGCATCCCACTGTGAACCCTGAGCGTGCCAGTGGCAGGCTGCTTAGTCTGGGAGACTCTGGCATTTCCTTTCACAACCTCAGTGTGTGGCAGAGCTTCCCCTTCGGCTCCGGAGCTGCGTTTTCTCCAGTAATTGGTTCCCAGGGAATGATGTATTTTTCCTCCTTGCCTTCCCTGCCTGTTTTTTGTTGGCCTAGACTGATGGTTCCTGCTGTTTTATCCCTAAAGCACAGTCCTGGACCTTTCCATGTGAGCTGTGCTCCTTTCTGTCTCACCGTTTGCCACCTGTGGGTTTGTCTTTCTCAGCTCCTGGTGCTCAGCAGTTCTGCTTTCTCCTCTCTACACGCGCCGGTGGTCTTGGCATAAACCTTGCTACAGCCGACACAGTCATTATTTATGATTCTGACTGGAATCCCCACAATGACATCCAGGTTTCTGACTTTTCCTTTTCCTTCCTGTATAGTAAAGTACCCCTCTGGCTCTGCTCTGTGTTTGCACACCCTGCACAACTAAGTCAGTTTCTTCTCTCAAGACCTGCTGACCCTTTCTGCTGTATTTAGGGGGCGTGTTTCTGCTCAGCAGCTCCCTTCCTGCGTCTGCTGGCCTTGCCCTGTCCTGTCTGCAGCACAGGAGAGACCTGACACATAAAACCATCTCTCTTCCATGGGCTTCTCACTTTTTCCTGCTGCTTGTTTGAAACCAGCTGCCCTCCTCCTCTTTCGAGGAGCTTCCCCTTGTTTGTAAAAGCCCAGGGTGGACCCTAGCTAAGGACTGACCTCCCACAGAGACAGCAGCTGGAGCAGGCAAACGGACAATGCCTTTGACACTAATGGCAAGTGAAGAGAGACGTGTATCCCTGCCAGGCTCCCTGGATGGGAGCAGGTCCTCTCCAAAGCCACGTCCACTGTGCCAGCATTTCCTTTCCCTCAGTCCTGGACAGGAGGATACAGGGTGGTGAAGGAGCAGTGTGGGGTTTCCTGTGGGGAGCATGTCCTCACTGCACACCTTCAGACCCTTCCGGTAGAGCCTGTGTGGGGAATCTGTCATCCCCACAGTCCGTGCAGGGGCCAGCATGTTTGGGTTGGCTCTGAGGAGCCCTTCTCACTCCACGGCCCTGCAGCAGCCTGAATGCTGAATTCAGCTTTGCCCCAGCAGTGCCTTGTGCAGCTGCAGGGGTGAGGAACTCGGCCCCCTTGGCCAACTGCCCTTGACAGCTTCTTTCTCTGACTGCAGGCGTTCAGCAGAGCTCACCGCATTGGTCAGAACAAGAAGGTGATGATCTACCGCTTTGTGACCAGAGCCTCTGTGGAAGAGCGCATCACCCAGGTGGCCAAAAGGAAGATGATGCTCACGCACCTGGTTGTCCGCCCAGGGCTTGGCTCCAAGTCAGGTTCCATGACCAAACAGGAGCTGGATGATATCCTCAAGTTTGGGACAGAAGAGCTCTTTAAGGATGATGTGGAAGGTGAGGTCAGGAAGGCACTGTGGGTGCTCTACATGAGGTGACACCCTGCTAAGGTGCTGGGGCTCGCTTTCCTCTTGCACCCGCAGGCATGGTGTCACAGGGACAGCGGATCACCATGCCAGATGCTGTCACACCTTTCTCCGACATGCTGTCAACCAAAGGGGGTGCTGTGACTCCTGGCATGAAAAAAAAGCATGGTGCCACCCCACCAGGTGTGTAGCCTCTCTTGCTGGACAGCCTGTGTCCCCCTCTCTGGCCCTGCACCCAGCGTGAGCTTGTCTGGCCCTGGGAATGGGCGGTGAGTGCCACCATTCCCCTTGCTTTGCTCTCCAGGTGACAATAAGGACGTGGATGACAGCAGTGTGATCCACTATGATGATGCTGCCATCTCGAAGCTTCTGGACCGAAACCAGGATGCGACTGATGACACGGAGCTGCAGAACATGAACGAGTATCTCAGCTCCTTTAAAGTGGCCCAGTATGTTGTGAGAGAAGAGGACGGTGTGGTAATGTGATCAGTATCATGTCTTACAATCGCACCTCTTTGTACGTCCCTCACTGTTTCTGCCGCCCCCTTTCCTGTTCTTGCGAGCGTTTCAGTGTGGGGCAGGACTTCCCCCTGCTCTTATGTCCTTCGTCTGTGGCTGAGGCCGTTAACAGGCCCTTGCTCTGGGGGGTGGGTCTATGTTTTTTCTCTCAGTATGAGTGTGGGCACTGCAGTCTGGGATGATTTGCAGTGTTTGCAGGAGCTCTTGCTCGGTGGGAGGTTGTCTTGGCCCTTTGACAGCCTTGCACTGAGGTCAGTACCCTTGGGCACAGACCCAGGAGCCAAATGCCAGCTGGTGGCTCGGTGCCCTCCCTCTCCCTGAGTGCTGTTGGGCGACGGGCAGGGGGGTGATGTGGGTGCGCAACTGGGGCTGCCTGAAGGTGAGCCTGTTGTCTCTTGCTTTGCAGGAGGAGGTGGAACGTGAGATCATCAAGCAAGAGGAGAATGTGGATCCTGACTACTGGGAGAAGCTGCTGCGGCACCACTATGAACAGCAGCAGGAAGATCTGGCCAGGAACTTAGGGAAAGGGAAGAGAATCCGCAAGCAGGTCAACTACAATGACACTTCGCAGGAGGACCAAGGTATGGCTGCAGCTGCTCAGCTCTGGCCGGGCTTGGGGCATGTGGCAGCCCCTGTGGGCTGGTTCTGAGGAGCTGCACATGCAGCTTCCCAAGGGACATACTGTCTCAGATGTCACTCGGTGTTTCTCTGCAGTTGGGTGGCTAAAACTGATTGTGGGAAACCTGAGAATGGGATTTCCTGCTTGTTGTGCGCTCCTCTCGCGCTGCCCAGTCGTGGGTGCTGGTCACACCTGTGGGCAGACTCTTGCCTGTACTGTGTGTCCCTCCCGGGCTGCTCATGCTCTTCTTCTAACCTGGCCTCCCTTGCCATCTGCAGAGTGGCAGGACGAGCTCTCTGACAACCAGTCGGAGTACTCCATTGGCTCTGAGGATGAGGATGAAGACTTTGAAGAGAGGCCAGAAGGTCAGAGTGAGTTAATGCTTTTGATACTCCACGGGACTTTGCTCTGCGGGAAGCCCCTGGCACTTGGGTGCAGCAGAAGGCTCTGGGCTGGAGGAGCTGGTGTGCTCCTGGGCCTCCGGCCAGGGGAGGTGTCCCCACTGACCTGCCAGGTGAGTAGCTTCCCAGGGCTGGGAAGGCAGCCAGCTCTTTCCTTCACTGCCTGCTGCAGGACCATGGTCTGGTTCTCACGGGGGAAGGCTGGGGAGCGTGGGAGGAACGGGCATGGCACCCCTGTGCCTGGTAAGGGCAGATATGTGCCCCAGGATGAGGTGGCAGTGTGATGGGTGGAAGGGCCTTTGCAGCCTGGGCTGCTGCTCTGCTGGGTTCTGCTTCTGTGGGGAGGGAGCATAGGGCGCTTGGGGCACACGAGCACTTGGGCCGTCCTTCCTTACTGCCTGGGCCCATCCATCACTGGGGCTGCTTGACTCTAGGTGGCAGAAGACAATCCCGGAGACAGCTGAAGAGTGACCGGGACAAGCCTCTGCCTCCTTTGCTAGCAAGAGTTGGGGGCAATATCGAGGTGAGTGTCGGCCTCAGATGGAGCATTACTGACCTGGTTGTGCCAGGGCTGCACTGGGCTCACAGGCTGGGCTACCCTGTGCCGAGTCACCAGCGCATTAGTCCCAGCCCAGCACGCCTGTAACAGCCACGAGGCTTCGAGAGGCTGTGTTGTGATCCTGGCAACACCTCCCTGCTCCCTGCAGGTTCTTGGCTTCAACGCCCGGCAGCGCAAGGCGTTCCTGAATGCGATCATGCGCTGGGGGATGCCGCCCCAGGATGCCTTCAACTCCCACTGGCTGGTCCGGGACCTGCGAGGGAAGAGCGAGAAGGAGTTCAGGTGCGGGGGTCCTGGGCAGGCAGGGCGAGGGCTGTGCTGGGCAAGGGCTGATGGTGGGGAGTGCTTAACTCATGCATTCAGGACAAACTCTCATCACCCCATTGTCTTCCTGTGTCACCATCTCTGCCGTGCTCCCCAGGGCAAGCAGAGGCTCTGCTGTGACAAAGCCAACTGGGCAGCGGGAGCTCAAGTGCCCCTACATCCCCACCAAGGTCTCTTTCTGGGGCTCAGCAGGGAGCCTGTGGGCCAAGCTGGACTGAGGTCTGAGGTTCCTTTCTTCCTTCCGCAGGGCGTACGTCTCGCTCTTCATGAGGCACTTGTGTGAACCTGGGGCGGACGGTGCCGAAACCTTTGCGGACGGCGTTCCCCGGGAAGGGCTGTCCCGTCAGCACGTGCTGACTCGGATCGGAGTCATGTCACTAGTAAGGAAGAAGGTGGGCGAGTAAAATTTCATATGTGCCATTTCATGTAAGTTCTGGAGACGTGTGGGTTTCACTGGGTGCTGAATGGCTCTTGCCAGCAATCTGTTACTGAACCTCCCAGGTGCAGCACACATCTGTGAATCACAGGCTGGTTTGGGCAGGAAGGGACCTTTCAAGCTCATCCTGTCCAACCCCCCTGCAGGGAGCAGGGCCATCTGCAATCAGAGCAGGGTGCTCAGAGCCCC